>JAQFVV010009639.1:0-11005 GCA_028023455.1 Epiperipatus broadwayi | reverse complement strand
TGATATTGTTTCATATTTGTATGCAGATCTTTAGTTCAGGATAAACCATAGGCTAATTAATAATATATCAGCGGTTTTTTAAGTATTCTGATTTCAAGCCAGAAAAAAATTCACATTACAGCAGAATCTGTTCATACTCTAAAGCATATTCTAAAATACTGATAAAGCGATGGGCATAATCATTTTTTAAAGCATATTTATAGTATTTATATAGAATACTGTAAGCAAGAAAAATTAAAAAAATATTTTTCTTTTATTTTTCATAATACTGATGAAGTTATTTTTTAGTTTCTAAATTACATCAGCAATAATTAGGTTTTAAAACAGTCTTGAGGTGTCACTGGCAACACAAAATTTAAAGTTGTATTAAAATTATAATTTTTTTTTCAAAACTAAAAAAAATTTGTTTGAGATTGAATAATGCACTATTGTTACTTGTATTATAAATTGAGGCAAAATAATTGTGGGTTTTTAAGGTTTTCTTTTGCATAGGTATTATTAAAATAAAAAAATTTCCAAAAAAATACTTTAAATTTTGTTTAAATTACAAATTTAACAGAAATAATAGTGATCGCAATTCATATCTGCAGCCTAACCTCTTGTTGGCATTGGAGATGGCGCTGTATCTGTTATATGTATTATTGTTGATTTTGTTTCTCATATTATATTATTAATTGCCAACTGATCATTTGTATTGCATTGCTATTAGCTTAAAGAACATTACATCTGCATTAATAGCATCAGTGATTGTTATGTTCTTGGCCGTAATATTTAACTAAATAATTACACACAGTTAACATAACTGACAAACTTTATTAAACCACTGCGTTCTCAAACGTAAGAGCGATGTCGCGCGCTCGCAAATCTCAGTTGTCACCGCTAGGCGTCAGTCTGTAATTATAGTACTAGCCATAACATGACAACTCTCTTTTTTTTATTATTTTATTTACAAACATAGTCTTGGAGGTCTCCTCCTTCAGTTTGATTTTTCTCTCATCTCGGAACATTCTCTCCTTATTGCTGTGCCATTATCACTTGATGTTGATGGTTTCTTTCTCCCAGGTACAGGAAACTGTGTCTTCTCATCCGGTTCTAGTGTCTGTGGAGTTGTTGTGAATCTTTCAGCTGTGTTCATTTTGATAAAATCAGCTTTGACAACTTTCAGTTCATTTGTTAATAAATCAATAGATTTTAATTTGCTGTTTTGTAATCGCAAATCCTGATGAACAACTGTTAAACTGTGAAGATTGTCTTTAAGCTGTTGAATCTGTTGATATAATTCAGAATTCAAACTTTTTTCTTTCTCTAATTCTTTTACACTAGATTGATGTTTGTGAACTTTGATTCTTAGCACATTACATTCCTTTTCAAGTAATTCTTTGTTGTGAATTGCTAGCCTGGCATTATCTTCAGTTTTTTTAACATCTACTTGCTTTTGATTACTTTCATCAATTTTGTATCTTTCCAACTCTTGAATTTTATTTTCTAATTCTAACATTTCAGCTTCTATATTAATGATTTTATGCCATTCCTCTTCCTTTGCTAATTGAAATTTTCGCTGTATTTCTCTCTCCTTTTCAATTAATTGATGGGATTGTTCTTCATCCAATTTCTTTAATATTTCATGTTGTAAACGAATATCTTCCAATTTTTTTAATTCCTCGTGTAATTTTTCATGTATACTTAGTGGAATTAATGTTGGATTTACTCCTTCATAACAACCCACACCTTGAAAAACATCTTTGTTTGTCTCATATATAGGCTTAAAGTTTTCATTTTCTTTTACTTCCTGTGTTTTAATACTTTTATTATCTTTTCTACTCTTTGTTATTTTATCTTTATTGTTAGATATATTTTGAACATTTTTACTTTTATTTTTCATAGTTACTTTTTGTACTGTAATTTTGTTGCGTTTAATTAAACCTAATAACTCACAATCATGGCCACTAAGAAGTGTTGGTTCGTCTTCTTTTATTATTATAAAACGTAAATTACGCAGGTGCTTTTCCTATTGGGGTAAGAAATGATCCTCCAAAAGCGCGTAATTTCTTCTTTGTTTTGTATATTATTGTTTGTGGATGAATAGTGTTAAGCACTTTTTTAGACATAATGTTTACATCAGCTCCTGTGTCTATTTTTATTTTTACTTTATTGTTGTCTAATAAAATCTGTTCATACCAACCATTAAGCGAATGAGTTGAGTCTACACATCTGACGTATGCAATTGTGTTTTCAACATCACTGGTATATGATGAATCCGATGTAGTATCATGTACTTTGTTCACATAATGTCCATTTCTATTAATATTTTTATGATACCTTATGTTTGAGCGTTTTTAAAATTTTATTGTCATAGCTTCTCATACAGCAATTATTGGCAAAATGATTTAACTTTCCACAATTATAGCATTTTTAACCAAATGCGGGACACTCACGTTTTGGATGATTACGATTGCACTTTTGACAATTGCGTATGTTTGTTGTATTTTTCGCTATTACGTTAATACATAGTTCAGACTTTCCCAGTAATTCATTTTTGAGTCTTCTAGTTTCATGTCCACGTATTATTTCCAGTGCTTTTTCTAACGTAATATTCCCTTTTTCAAATAATCTGTCTTTTAGTCCTTCTTCTTTTTGTACCATTATAATTCTATCACGGAGAATATTTTGTTTTTGATCGCCGAAGTCAGCTTTTTCAACTACTACTTTCAAGTGAGTAAGAAAATGATCAATCGATTCTCCCTCGTGTGGCTCCATTGTATATGCTTTTATTCTGTCATATAATGTTGTTTTCATGGTGTTAAAATACTTATCCATTTGGTTTAAGACGGATAAAAATTTTGTTTTATCTTCTGGATTCGTGTGATCTAATATTTTTATTACATCTCTCCCTTCTTTTCCAATGAGATGATGTAATATTCCTAATTTTACTTTATCAGATTTCATATCGTTTTCTGTAGCTTCTAGGAAATTTAGGAATAATTCCAATCAGTCCATTTGACTGACATATTTCCTTCCATAGATAGCGGTTCGATATTATAAAAACGATCGAATTGTGATGCCATTTTGTATTTCGGCAAAAATGATATGAAAAAAAAATTGCTATTAAAAACTATTTTTATCACTCTTTAAATACTCACTGTTTTATACTTTAGAAATATTTTTTTTTATTAATATTTCATTGATTCACTCCTGACACCATGTTATGTTCTTGGCCGTAATATTTAACTAAATAATTACACACAGTTAACATAACTGACAAACTTTATTAAACTACGGCGTTCTCAAACGTAAGAGCGATGTCGCGCGCTCGCAAATCTCAGTTGTCACCGCTAGGCGTCAGTCCGTAATTATAGTACTAGCCATAACATGACAGTGATGCCCTCCTTTTTTTCCATTGTTTGCGTTGTTGTTGGCTTTCTTGGTTTCTGATAACTAGTTAAGATGAAATTTAAATAAAATCTTTTCTGTGGCTGTAAAATAGTGGACACCCATAAATCAGTCTATGGACGCATATGTGCCCACAGGCACAGAGTTGAAAACCCCTGCATTACAGTACTTCATCATCTTTACTCTATGTGTAAAGCAAAATACAATTTGAATTCATTCAAATTTCTTTTTACAAATTTATAAGTGGGTGGGGGCAATGAAATTTTACATGTTTTATGTTTCGAATCAGAATATCAATTACACTTCTTAAAAATCTGTTATACCTAAGAAGTATTTAGAAGTGAACTAATGTTTTTCCTGCTGGCACAAAGTATAAATTTAATCAACTATTTACTTTCATTTTTTTGTGGATGTGCGCACAAACATGCATCTTAATCCTATTAATCAATTAAAACAAACTCTATTAATCTATCTATTTAACACACATATATACAATCTGCTATATCAAAACTTAAATAAATCTTTTTTCCCCTTTTTAAATCAATAGTAGTGCAAGCTGGATTAGGAAAGGCAGAAAAATACGACACTGTTTAATGTAGATGATTAACAAACAAATGAATACAATAATAAAGTAAGCACATAGTAGATTGTTTGCAGAAAAAGCTTCTAATTCATTTAATAAACTATTGATACAGAAATTACTTTCATGAAAAATTTACAATTAGTATAAGTCATGGAGAAAAAAAAAAAAAACTAGTTTCATATCATCAAAGAAGACAGCCAGAGCTTCATATTAATATCATATTTATGTAACATGAATACTAAATCTACCATTTCCTTTATTTTGCTAAAGTATTTGAAGTATGGTAGACAAATTGTATTTATAACAAGTATACACATAACATAGAAACCATTATAGAAGAAAATATAAGATTCAGATCTATTGAAGAAATAAATATATTTGATAGGATGATGATATCACATATGTAGAGAAAAATAGACAAGATTTGAAGACTTTATTAAAAAAATTGAAGAATAGAGTAAAAATGAGATTACATTTAAATGTGAAGACAAAGGTTCTGATAATAAAAAATGGCAAATAATTTAAATTGTTAGAAAATTATAATGTTGCAGATAACATTTGTCTTTTTGGATCATTTAACAGCAATTAAAAAAAATTTGAACACTATCAATATTTATTGCAGAATACAGCAGAAGATCTTGAAATAAAAGACTTTAATTTTTAAAATAAGAACGGTGTTATAATTAATTTCTGTGACTATGGATTTAAAAAACTGGAGAGATAACAAATGTGAAAAAATATTAATACTCATGAAGTGTGATGAACTTTAAAAATATTTTGGACAAAACAAACAAATAATGGATTCTTGATTATATCAGGACTTCGCTTGTACATCCAGAAATGATCAGTCTGGTAGTATCATCAAATGATGGGTTTTATTAAATATACAAAAAAATTCAGAAAAGTGAAAAAAGAAAAGAAAGATGACTTCAAATAATGAATAAACTCAATCAACCCAAGAATAAATTCTGAATATCTAGACGAATGTTAAATCATATTGAAAAACATCACTTATATAGTGTAATAAGATATATTATCAAGTTGCTAAATAAAATACCTTTCTATACTGAGCTTTGACTTCACGATTTCAATTAATTTCTGGGCATGTGATCTATGCAAAGAAACATCAAAAGATAAATATTTTTTATTACATCACATGCCTTATGAGGTTGAATGAAGTTAAATGAAAAGTTCAATCTTCCATTTAAGAATTAAAAAAAAAACCATGACTCCCTGAGCAATTAATTAAGATTATTGACTTCTGCAGTTTAGAATAGTTATTCAAAAACTAAAATTCACTGGATCAAAGTTTATAATCAATTTCAATGCTCAAACATTATAAGACAGGCGCAAGCAATTTATCACTTATTCTTTATGTCACATTCACATAAACTCAAAGGTATCTTTATATTTTTTCAAGACATGAAATCAATTAAATAACATTAACTTTATTATATTTTTATAATAATACATTATTAACTCTTATAATATTATTATCTTAATTAACTGAAAAATTGATGTGTAAAAGACTGATATGTATGTGTATGCTTAAATGCACATACACGGATAAACTTATATAGAAAAAAAGTAATAAGTTCAATAAATTAAAGAATTTTAAAAGACTTATTTTTTTAAAATTAGTAAGTAAAAGATTTATAACTTTAAGATTAAAAAGATTGTTTCCTAAAATGAATACCAGTTATGATAATTAATGAAAGTAGAATACGTCATTAACGAAATAAAACAATTAAAGGAATTCGAGTTAGATTTCCTTTATAAGATAAACAACAAACTATAAAAATAATTCATTAATTAAAATCAGAAAAATAACAGTGTAAATTCTTGTATGGAGATTAAAATGAAGAATCACCTGAGCCAATGGATAGGAGACTAGTCAATCAACTTCAGGGATTGAACAATAAATGCCTCAGTACTAATATGATGAACAAGAGACATGATTTTTGGAGCTTCACCTGTGCACATGGACATATATATATTTGAGCAGATCGTCTCCCATGGCAGTGACTTCAAGTGCGGAGAGCTGGTGTTTGAACGTGGGAACAGCCAGCTAGGACTCTTACAAGTTGTACTGATCTAAATTATTTATGTATGCCATCGGGCCATATTATGTTAAATGATTGTATATATGTAATTAGTTAAAATGCTATTAAGGAGCGTATGTTAAATTATCTAAATATTAACTGTTAGTAGTGATTTGTATTCATGGGAAGTGCACTCTTAGATTAGCTAGACATAGCAATTGACGCAGTCGACAAGTTTGATTCAAATGATTAATTAAAATAATGGTTAAATTTAGGTAAAGGATTAAGCAATGCAAGTAGCAATCGGTAAATTTGACATCAGTGAGGCAAGTAGTTGGCCTCTGTATATTCAACATATAAAAAAATACTTATTCATTAATAAAGTTAAAGATAATAAGTATAAGATTGCTTTATTATTATGCTCTGCTGGGAAAGGAG
Organism: Epiperipatus broadwayi; assembly: GCA_028023455.1. Classification (NCBI taxonomy): domain Eukaryota; kingdom Metazoa; phylum Onychophora; class Udeonychophora; order Euonychophora; family Peripatidae; genus Epiperipatus; species Epiperipatus broadwayi. Next base: position 4,552 of record JAQFVV010009639.1, on the reverse strand, counting down.
TTATTGAGATAGCTAACAGACTCATTGAACTTCTAATTCCTGAAGATTGTACATACGATCTGGTTAAAGAGCGTTTGTCAAACTGCTCTAACCCCTAATCCTCGAGGCATGTCGCTAGACTGCAATTCCGAGTTCAGAATCAAGGTTGCAATGAAAGTACAAAAGATTATGATAGTGCTCTTCATAATCTAGCAAAAAATTGAAACTATGGATCTTTCCTAGATGAAGCACTATTGGAACAATTTCTTACAGGTATGTGTAACAACAGTTTAATAGTTTATGCCAACAATTATTGGCCATTAGCAATTTAAATTCTATAGAGGCTATAAAACATAGGATAGCTTATGAACTCGCGCTTGATCAATCTCGAAAATTCAGTGAGTTCAAGATTAATAGCAAATCACAAACTGAACTTTATAAAACCGTAAAGAAGGAATGGTTGAAAAGTAATGAAAATAGTGCTAAAGGCGAAACCGCATTTATATGTTTTTGCTGTGGGGAAAAAGGGCCACAAAGTCGATAATTGTTTACATAAACGAGAATGCTGCAATAATAGTAAAAAAAGAGGGCACATGGAAAAAATGTGTAAAGAAAACATAACGATCCTAACAATGAAAGTAAAAGTTATAAATGTTCATAACAGATCAGGTAATTCAGCATACCAACATTAAATAAATGTCCACTGAAGATGACAAAATTATGTTAAAACTAAAGCTGTGTGATCAATCCATATCTATGGAAGTGGACAGCAATATTGGTCCATGATTGGTATATTGTTACTTCCAAGTGTAGGAAAAGACCCATGATACAAAAAACTGACCTAAAGGTGTTAGATATAAATGGTAACGCAATTATAATAAAGGGTGTAGTTGAAGCGCCAATATGTGAAAGTAAGAGCAAAATTAATGTACTACCACTATATGTAGTATATCAACCTCATATTAGGACAAGACTGGTTCAGTGAAATGAGTGTAAAAATAACAATTACAAAAAAAATTAATAGCCCCAACCTAAATTTGGGTAAAATAAATATATACAGTGAGAAAAAATATTTAGCAGACAGTAATTAAACAAAATCAGGTCAGAGAAGGCCCATGATGACCAGAAACATAAGAAAACTAAGTACAAAGACATACGAATAAACCATAAAATTTTAGCTCATTGGACAACCGAAGATAATGGTTACCAATGGATTATGAAGCAGATTAGAGAAGGGTGGCTAAAGCAACATTCCAGTTTCCTTCATAAAGAATTATGGAATGCCCAGAAGCAACTGTCAGTATGCAAAGGCTGCATTATGAAAGGTGATTGTATGCTAATTCCAGTCAATGATAGGCAGCACATAGTAAAGTGGTTGCATATTAGCAAGTGGGACATTGGTAGAGCAAAAGCTCTAGCGCTTTGCCATGTCTGGTGGCCAGATATTAGAATAGACATGAAAAATAAAAATGATGATTGTGATTTTCAATCAACTACATTTCCTGAGAATGCACCTAGTGAGTTGAAACATAATTTACAACAGCATGCTAAAAGGAAGATAAAAAACTCCACGTCTGAATTTAGGGGAAGTAATGATATGTGTGTGTATACTTAAATGCACATGCATATATAAATATAAACTTATAGAGAGAAAAAGAAATAAGTTTAATAAATTAAAGAATTTTAAAAGACTTATTCTTTTAAAATTAGTTTTTAAGATTAGAAAAAAATTATTTTCTAAAATGAATACTAGTCTAGTTAATAAGAGTAGAATACGTTGATAATGAAATAAAACAATTAAAAAATTAGTTAGATTTTCTTTATAAGATAAACAACAAACTATAAAAATAACTCATTAATTAAAGACAGAAAGATAACGATGTAAATTCTTGTATGGAGATTAAAATGAAGAATCACCTGAACAGATGGACAGGAGACTAGACAATCAACTTCAGGGATTGAACAATAAATGCGACAGTACTAATTTGATGAACAAAAAGACACTTGATTCTTGGAGCTTCACCTGTGCATACAGTCATATATATTGGAGCAGATCGTTTCCCATGGCACAGTGACTTCAACTGCGGAGAGTTGGCCTTCGAATGTGGAAACAGCCAGCTAGGACTCTTACAGGTCATATTGATCTAAATTATTATTTATGTATGTCTTTGGGTCTTATTATGTTAAATGATTGTATATATGTAAATACACCTGGGTCTCTTTTTATATGGATTTTGAAGTTAGGCGATTCATGATTTCTTTTTATGCGGTTTTCTTTTATGCGATAAAGAAGTTAATATTTCACTTAAAATCAGGATTTCTTCGTTTTATATACACGCATTAAATTTTACAAGATTATAATGTAAATCTGTTCATCATTATAAATGGCTATACTATGCATGTTGTATTCTTGCATTTTAAAACACATTCCATTTTTCTTTTTAAAGAGTAATTAATTAATCATTTAGTGTCTGCAAGTTTATTTTTAAAAAGTGAGTAGCAGTGTTGGGCACAATTAAATTTGACAATTTAAAAATTAATATGATCTGAAATTAATGTGATGTGAAATAATTAATGGAATTGAAAATTAAAAAATTAAAGACAATTAAAAATAAAAATTTAATTGTTAATTATTAGTTTTAATTAAATTTTGCCCAACACTGCTGAGTAGGTGTCTTTTTATTGTCATAAATGTAAGTTTTTATTTTTTACTTTAAAATTTTAGTTTATCCTAATGAAGAGGGAAAAACATCCAAGAAAAGGACTTTTTTTGGAAATGGAAATTTCAATTTTAGATCACTTAGCGAGAGAAGGATCAATAATGATTGGAAAACATTTTAGTTTAGGTGAAGAGCAATTAAAAAAAATGAAGATGCAATAAGAAAATCTGTCATTTTTGGCACAAAACTAAACGCCAAATTATCACAATATTCAAGAGATGCTCATAATCTGGATTGAAGAATTATCCTAAAAAAGAATTCCTTTAGGTTATTTAATTCAACAAAAAGCTCTTCAGTTTTATGAACAAATCCGTTCTATCTACTTCTGACTAATAGGGAATATTTTCGGCTAGTAAAGGAAGGTAACCGGATTTTTAAAAAGGAATGAACTACATAACATAAAGATTACAGGCGAGGTTGCATCAGCAGATAAAAAAGCTGCCAAAAGTTTTCCTGAAGAATTAGCAAAAGTTATTGAAGATGGTAGATATTGTCCACACCAAGTAGTTAATGCTGAAGAAACAGGACTGTTTTGGGAAAAAAATGCCTAGTCGAACTTATATCATAAAGTCTGAGAAAAAAGCCAGTGGTTTAAAGCAAGCAAAGATCAAATAACATTGTTACTTTGTAGCAATGCATCGGGAGATCGGATGCAGAAACCTCTTATGGTAAATCGATTTTTAAGACTTCGCGCTTTAAAAGGTAAAGATAAAAAACAACTGCAGGTACATTGGATAGCTAATACAAAGGCTTGGGAGACAACTGTAATATTTACTGACTGGTTTAATAATTGCTTTTTACCAGAAGTGGAAACATATATGAGGCAAAAAGGTCTGGATTTCAAAATTTTATTATTTGTTGATAACATTCCAAATCATCCACATTTAGAACATTCAAATGTAAAGATTATGTTTTTTCTATCTAATATAACAAGCATTATTCAGCCATTAGATTAAGACATAAATAATATTACATTAAACACGCTTTTCAATTTATATTGGATAAACTAGAAAATGAGTCGATAGCAGTAATTGACGCTTGGAAAAAATTTACAATGTTTGACTGTATAAATCATGTTGCATTTGCTGTTATTCAAATAAAGCCACATACTTTAAATGCCTGTCGGAAAAAGGTTTGGTTTACATGTCTTGAAACCAGTGCAGCTATTCAAACATTGGCATTATCAGATCTAATAATTACTTTGGCACATGATATTGGTGGAGAAGGTTTTTGATTCATTTAGCCAGAATGATATCGATGAATTGCTTGAAGATAATGTCTTAAATGATAATGATATTATTGCAATAAGTTTAGATACCATCTAAGATTTAGAAAAAGATAATGAAACAGAGGTGGAATCTGTTCCTTTCACAACAAAAATGATTTGAGAAGGTCTTCAACTTTCAAAACAATTGGAAAATCATTTTCTTATTAATGATATGAATTATGAGCGAGCTCTTAAATTCCAATGAGAACTAAATAGTTGTATGTCTGGATATCACTAGCTTCAAAAACAATTAGTAAAATCATAGTTTCAAAGTTTAATCACTGATTACATTGTCACTTAGACATACTTTATTTCATTACTTTTTTCTATGTGAATTTTAAAGTAATTTTATCTTGTTGCTTTGGTTTTATGAGATTTTTGAAAATTACGGAACATATCCCAAATTTTTCAAGATAAGTTAAGTCCATTTATGTGCAATTTTTTTTAATGCGGTTTTCTGCAGAACATATCTACCGCAAAAAGAGACCAAAGTGTAGTTAAAACGTTATTAAGAAGTGTATGTTAAATTATCTAAATATTATCTGTTAGTAGTGATTTGTACTTGTGAGAAAGCACTCTTAGATTA
>JAQFVV010009638.1:0-11011 GCA_028023455.1 Epiperipatus broadwayi | reverse complement strand
GAAAGTCTGTGCTCATATACTCTATATACTACATATATTGATACAGGTATATAGTAAGCCTGTCTTTCAGTCAATAATATCTTTAAAAAAAAATGTTTTTTTACTAATTCTATTTTCTTGGAATTGGGCTCTTCTGTATTTGATTAATATTATGAACCAATTACAAGTGTTGGCTAGATAACGAACCTCATGACAGTCCAAATATGAGTAAAAGCAGATTAATAAAACATGTAAAAAAAGATAATATCAGTATTTAAAAAAAAGATATTGGTGTTAAAGAAACTTTTCAAGACATCACTGGACTTAATCCCAGGAATCCATATTTTAGAGTCTAATGATATCACTATGCTATACTGAACACACTATATAAAATATGACTGATAAATGTAACTATTTAATATATAGACTGTTACTGTAACCATGGCTGCAGAAAGAAGTTTGCTATTAACTGAAAGGAGACCCTTTGATTCCTCTTGGAGGCCTTAAAGGAACCGAGCAGGGCAAATTCCTAATGTCCACTCCATACGTTCTTGTCGTTGCAGCTGTTATTACTATATGTTTATTCATATAGTATACGAACATGTATGGGCTGCTCACCAACACGCATTAGCCAGCGTGGTGAGTTTATTGGCTTTTTACCTCTGAGTTTAAGATCAAGAAACACCATGGTCTTTCTTCTCAGTGCCTGATAAGGCAGAATGAATGTTTGTGTAAATGATAAAGATTTTTCCCAATTATACAATTATGACAGACAAAAATAAAGCATGGCCCTTAATCCCAGGAGGCTGTAAAGTCACCAACCAAGGCAGCGGTTGGTGGCCGAAGGCGGAGGGTGCTAAGAATATCCTGGAGGCGGACCCAGGCTGCCATTTGATGACGACTTTTTATTTAGGTACTTACAACTGCAGATCACTTTCAAGTGAAGGAAGATTGCAAGAATTAGAAGAACTCTCTTATATTAAATGGGATTTTATTGGACTTTGTGAAGTTAGAAGAAAAGGTGAAGAGACAATTGATTTAAAAAGTGGACATATGCTCATTATAAAGGCACAAATATTGGAAATACAAGTGGAGTAGGATTCATTATAAATAAAAAGTGGAAGAACAATATTGTGGAGATTGATGGTGTATCAGACAGAGTGGCAAGATTAGTTATACAACTTAATAGCAGATATCAAATGCAGATAATTCAGGTTTATGCCCCAACAAGTTCTCACAGTGATGAAGTAGTAGAAGATTTTTATATGGATGTACAAAAGGCTTTTGATCAGAGTAAACAACATTTTAAAATTGTTATGGGAGATTTTAATGCTAGAATTGGTAAACAAATGAAAGATGAAAGTGTTGTAGGTAATTTTGGTTATGGTAATAGAAATGAGAGAGGACATAGACTTGTGGAGTTTGCAGAGAAGGAAAAACTTTATATTATGAATTCTTTTTTTGAGAAAAATGTTAGAAGGAAATGGACATGGAAGCATCCAAATGAAGGTACAGCAGAATTGGATTATATTTTGACTAACAGGAAATACATATTTCAAGATTGTAATGTTCTTAATAAATTTAACACAGGAAGTGATCATCGATTAGTAAGATCTAAGATACATGTTAATGTAAAACTAGAGAGACAAAAATTATTAAGAAAAACAATATTTACAGTTGATATTCCTAATCTTCAGAAACATTCTAATGAATTTAAATTAGAACTTACAAATCGGTTTCAAGTATTAGTAGATTTTGAACATGATTCAGATTTGAATGAAATTAATATGAAAATAACTGATACACTTTTAAAAACTGCAACAAAGATAGCTGGTAGAAAAAAGCAGCAATTGACTAATAAAATTTCTACTGAGACTAGAGAACTTATGAAGAAAAGAAGGAATATGAAGATATGCAAGAATGATGCATTAAAAAGAATTGAATATCTCGAATTTTGTAAAATGGTGCGGAAAAGAGTTGAAAATGATATAAGAAAGTATAACTGTGAACTAGCAAGAAAAGCTGTAGAAGAAAATAAAAGTCTTAAGAATGTAAAACAACATTTTGGTATTGGTAGGAAATTTATATCTGCAGATCGGAAGAAAGATGGAATTATTACTAAAAAGAGGGATGACATCATGAAATTGGTAGAAGATTTTTATCAAGAATTATATAGTAATAAAGAACAAGTACCTCCTATATCTATTACACCTTCCGAATTGCCCAGAATTTTAAATGAAGAAGTGAGACATGCAATTAAATGTATGAAGAAAGGAAAGGCTCCAGATAATGATGGAATTATAATTGATATATTAAAAGAAGCAGGTGAAGAAACAGAAAAAATATTAGCAAAGTTATATACCAAATGTCTAAATGATAAAGATGTACCGGATGATTGGAAGAATGCAGTAATAATATTAATATTTAAAAAAGGTGATAAAGAAGATATTAGAAATTACAGACCTATCAGCCTTTTATCAGTTTTATATAAAATTTTTACCAAGATAATTACAACTCGTCTACAGAGAACCTTGGATTTTCACCAACCAAGAGAACAAGCTGGATTTAAAAGTGGTTTTAGTACAGTAGATCATATTCAAGTATTGAGAGAAGTTATAGAAAGGACAAATGAATATGAGTTGTCATTATGTTTTGGATTTGTAGATTATGAAAAGGCATTTGATTCTATAAACATTTCTTCAGTGATTAAAGCATCGGATCATCAAGGTATAGATCCAGGATATTGTCATATTTTAAAGAATATTTATAAAAATGCAACAGCAACAATTAGATTACATAATGATACTGGGAAAGTCAACATTGAGAAAGGTGTAAGACAAGGTGACTCCATATCTCCAAAACTTTTTACAGCAGTGCTGCAAGAAGTATTTTGTGGATTAAAATGGGAAACTAAAGGAGTGAAAGTAAATGGAGATTATTTAAGTCATTTAGATTTCGCAGATGATGTAGTTGTTTTTGCAAATAATGCTTCCGAGCTGCAGGAAATGTTGCAGGAGTTATCAGATGAAAGTAGGAAAGTAGGACTAAAGATAAATGTTAAAAAGACTAAAGTAATGTTTAATCGATTTGCTCAAAATATGAAAATAAAGATTGATTATGATGAATTAGAAGAAGTTAAGAGTTACAAATACCTTGGTCAGATTATTAATACAGATGGAAACATAATAGCGGAAATTAATCATAGAATTAAACTTGGTTGGAGTGCTTTTGGTAGAAATAACTTGATATTAAAAGGAAATATGCCTATGTGTTTGAAAAGAAAGGTTTTTAACAAATGTGTTTTACCAGTTCTTACTTATGGATCTGAGACTTGGACACTTAATAGAAGATCAATACAGAGACTTCAGACCACTCAAAGAAGTATGGAGAGATGTATGTTGGGAGTAACAAGAAGAGATCGAAAACGCAATGTATGGGTAAGAGAACAAACAGGTGTTACTGACCTCATTGAAAAAATTAAAAGATTGAAGTGGAGTTGGGCTGGACATATTGCTAGAAGAGATGATAATAGATGGACAATTGAAATTTTAAACTGGATTCCAAGAGATTGTAAAAGACCCAGAAGGAAACCACATGTAAGATGGATGGATGAAATAAGAAAATGTGTAGGGGTGATGTGGAGGAGAAGCTAAAGATCGGAGAAGATGGATTAAACTTGGAGAGACCTTCATCCTGCAGTGGATTGATAATGGTTGATAATGATGATGATGACTGTAACCATTATGAGGCAATATTTTTTGAAAAAGTTTATTTTTAAATAAATTATTAATAGTAATGTGATAAATAAGCAATTTCCACACAAGTATGTAGATAATAATTACGACAACAAAATTAAGTATAAATATTTATTAACTGCTAAGTCAGGCTTTCAATACAGAGTATCTTTGTCATAGCACAACTGACATAGGAGATTAGCAAGAAAGTGTTGGCAATCAACTGGATATAAAGTGGTCATAGATTTTAATAAACTTGCTTATGTAAAATATATGTGTGTGTATCATGCAGTCGAATTAAACTACCAGTATTTATTTACTAAGGGAGATGATATTGACCTTTGTATTAATCACATTTACATAGTTATAATATATCAAACTTCTTAAATTAACTTTTTGTTCCTGTTGTTGCTTTCAAGACAAATGATTTTAGGGGTCACGAGGATTAAAAGAATGGCCATTATATAATTGAACATGTTGAGAAATTCCAATTTCAAATTAGCCCAAGTTTCACCATAGTATCTATCATTGAAAACTGACAGTCCAAGAAATATACAAGTCCCAGCTTTGTCATCGTGACTGATTTTATCCTTAGAATTATTACTGAGCCTATTTAATGATAATGGGCATCTAAAACCAATGTTAATGTCTTTGTTTAGAATTGGATTTCAATTTTGAGTGAATATTAGGAATGAATGGCATGTTGATCCAGGTTGGGGGGGGGGTATTATATTTGTGTCTATAGGTGAATTATCTGATATGTCAAAAACTTCACATAAATATATCGGAGAGACTTTCTTTTCAAAAAATTTATTGATATACATTATATAAACTACATAAATAAAATATAAATAACCAACGTTTCGTCCATTTTTCAATAATAATATGGACTTTATCAAAGTTCTATAAAACAGAGAAAAAACAACATTAAAGATAATAAAAATAAAAAATAAAATATAAAAATAAAATAAAATACCTATAAACCAAACATCTCCCTACAAAGTGAGAAAAATTTTTTAACACCAAAAAGAAAAAATATTCACATAAAAACAGTCAATTCTTTTGTATAAATATATAAACTACTTTAACATTTTATTTAAACTAGGATTTAAATGTTCTATATAAATACTCTCTTTGTTAAATCTTTCAAAGTAATTACCAATACATTCCAAAGGTCGAATTTCATAGTCTTTATGTCCTGTTTCCAACTTATGACAAAAGATAGCAGATTTCTTATCAATCATATGCTGATATAGTCTGGTCTTTAATTTATTCTTGCTTGTTCCAATATAGAATACATTGTTTTTACAATTCAAACATTTAATTAAATACACTGAATTCATAGCTTCAAGCATATTAAATTCTTTATTATTAACCAAAGATCTTAAAGTTCTCTTCTTTTTGTATACAGGTTTCATATTTATACAGTATTTTTTATTAATTTTATTTAATAATTGATTTAATTTTAAAAATACAAATTTAGATAACTTAAAACCAATATAAATATTATTATCTATAAAAAAAATATTTTTTTCGTCTTTATTACCATCATGTTCTTTAATTGTTTCATTATTTACATTTTAATTTTTATAAACATTCATACAAATACTATTTCTAATTTTATTCAAATTTTTTGTAGAAAACAAATAATTTATAACTCTATATGGATATTCATTTATTATACATTCCTTTTTTATACAATTTAATTCTTTATCTAAACTATATTCATTTGAACATAATTTAAATGCTCTCATTATTCTATTGTTTATGATATTAACTTTAGATTTAAAATCAACATCGGAATTCCAGTTTGTTAAAATCCCAGTATACATTTTTTTTCTATAAACCTCAGTCTCTATTCTAATTCTATTATTTTTATAAAATTTATAAATCTTTACATCCATGTATTCAATACTATTATTATTTTCTTTTTCCAAAGTAAACTTAATATTTTCTATTCTATTATTAATAAAATTCCAAAACTTAAATGATTTATTCAAATTACCATTAAATATCATGAAATAATCATCTACATAACGTACATAAAACATAGGTTTATGATAAAACATAGGTTTATGATAAAGTCCATATTATTATTGAAAAATGGACGAAATGTTGGATATTTATATTTTATTTATGTAGTTTATATAATGTATATCAATAAATTTTTTAAAAAATTTTTTGAAAAGAAAGTCTCTCCGATATATTTATGTGAAGTTTTTGACTTTATAAATTTGATAATACATTTGAAAAGATAGAAAAAGAAGAAGAAGAAGTTTCTGATATGTCTAACAAGCATGATGACAAAATAGCCGATTTTAAGTAAGTTCTTGTAAGATTCTAAATTATTTTTGCATCAGTTATATGTGTCATTTTTTATATAAATTAGAATATCTAAAAAGTGATTTGGAAATCTAAACAATTTCAGTTACAGATAAATTTTATTAATTATCGCAATGACATGGTGCAAGTCTGTTTAAATTTAGTACAATGCTAGTGTATATTATGTCACGCGACATTGCATCAGCAAGGAGTTGCACTGATATTCCAAAAATAAGCAGCAATAAAAAATGAAGTTGTAAAATGCCATGTCACAAAAGGGAGTTGCTTTTTCCTCCCGAGAACCTGACAGAAGACGTTCTATCAGATGGAGCAGTGGAAGACTGTGAAGGACTGCATTTACTCAGATCAGTCCCTGAAGGTTCCAAGTAACAATAGGTTTTGATTATAAGTCATACGGAGTTTATTAGTATTGTAATAATGCCACTATGGCTTTTGCAGTTATTGTAAATAATAGTTATATAAATCTATTTATATACTGTATGTATTTAATAATATTATTGTGAACCTGATAATTATATATATATATTGTACCATTCTCGGTCATTTTAGGGTTTGTACGATTTATATTCTTTACATATTCGGTGATCAAATTACATTCTCTTTGATAAATCCCTCATTACAATGTCAGGTAATTTTATGGAACACAATTATTTTTTGTGGTCACACAACCCCACTTAACATAAATAAATTTGAATAATAGTTGAGAACAGAACCAGCTTTTAATCGATCTGAAAGGCGCCAGGATTCTATACATAAGTCCACTGGCCAATGCTAAATGCTAACCTATCTTCATCAATGACTACTAGATACATAATCATTTGCTATACCTGGGAGAATTGTCCTTTTTAATATGGTGATGGCAATTTATTTGGCAAGATAATAATGGTAATATTTAAATAATATTACCCTAGTAATAATAAATTTAAATTGACAACAATGCAAATTATATTCATATGATTTATTAAGTTATAATTATAATACTTTAACATTAAATAGAGAATAAAAGTATATAAAAAAATAAATTTAAATGGCTATTAAAAATGACTGTTTTCTAAGATTCAGGTTTTTTTTTTTTATAATCTGACACAACATAGCATTTGATAGCATTATAGCTAATTTACAAAATAAAGTCTCTTGATGGTAAGTTGAATTGCTCAATTATCACTGTGTAGATAGATTATCATGCATGGTTTTTTTTTATTGTCCCGGGAGGGATCCATTGTATGTTCTGATCGCAGCTTGTAGGTAGTCCAGGTTTCAAGATTCAGATAGGTGGTAGCTTCACTCTCAGCATTTTACAACTTCTTTTAAGAAACATTGGCAAATGAACTCTCCTCTAGTCATACATATTAAAATGATTCAATCTGCTGGTGAAGGTAGCTTGGCACATTTTTTGTAGGACCTCATATAAAATCAATTTTATAGTAAACTGTTTTTTATAGGTCACATACAGCATAAGATACAAGAAGACCAAAAAGTATCCGAAGAGTTTAGATGCATGACGTATTTGCTTTTTATACCCCTCCCTGATTTTAGTCAGCCATGCACATCCTGTTCACACCTTTTAATTTTGACAAATTTAAAATAATTTTTTTCACACAGTCATCTTTTTCCCCTTTGGTGGCCATCTTTGATGACGGTGAAAGAATGCTGTGATTTTAGCTTTTAAGTACTGCTAATTGATTTGCGATAGGAATTTATATCCTTATCTTAGCAAAAATCAAAGTAACGTTTTGTTATTCCCTTTATCTCTCTCCCATTTTATTAATTTCTTTAACAAATATATATATATATAACATATGTTGTCTAAAAAAATACAATCAGATGGTATTTCAAAAGAAAAATATTATTCTTTCTTTCGAGGAATTTGATAATTTAAAATTCTAAATTGCCAATGTACAACTTGCACCAAGACTCATATGGTACAATATATATGTGGGTATTATTTTTGTATTATCAGCTCCAGGTTATAGTAATTATTTATCGACACACCATATAATTATTTGTGACCCCCCTTCTGGTATTAACCAGGACATCACAAAAAAAGATAAAACCACCTTTAAAAAATCCACTGGAGAATGCAGGAAACAATGAAGGAAAAAGATTAGCCAAGGGTCAAGTAATAAAATATTTGAATGCTTTCCCGTCTTACTTTGGCTCGTTTGCTGTTGGCGGACTGCCTATTTGATACATGTATCTGATATTCGATTAGAATCTGATTAAAAATATCATGCCTTCTTGGTATAAGTTTGAACCCAGGTCATAAACATGGCACTGGATAAATTCATTAAGGTTAAATGAATACCAGTCCACCATCGTTTTTTCACACCCAAACTCTTATCTCACTCTATCTATCACTCTGCCATTTATTATCACATAATTTTCCTTTAGAAATAAATAATGTCAACTAAACATGGAGATTTATTACTGTTTTCTTCCTTCTATTACTAAAGAATCTTTTTTTTTCTTTTTGAATTAAAAAAGAAAGGGATTGGAAATAATAAGAGCAATATTTTTTTCAAGACTGACTAAATAACATTTCACTGAAACATTTCACTTATTTAAGTTTTGAATGGCATCTTGAAGGATACCACCCCTCTCCCCCTTCCCACCATTCACTTTACTATTGATTCCTAGGTGCATAATGTGTGATCTGTATAATGAGTGAATATTGACATCCGTTGTAGTACCTTCAAGTAATTCTACAGCTATTTTCGTAATGAGGTAACTCTGCATTCAATCATAATTAATTCTTTCTCAGAGGGTTCTAGTAAATTAAGAGTATGATTAAGTAATGGTAAGCCCATATTATATAAAAAGTTTCTGCACAGTCATTCTACTTTAGTTATGTGTTTGTTTTAGATCGTAAATAATAAGGAAGTGCTTATTTAAATATTATCATTATTATGTAAAGTAATTCAAAACCTGAAATTAGAATAATAATTTCTAAATTATGTTAAAGAGATTGCAATAAATGGAAAACTTCTAGTTTATCGCATCTTGAAAGAGATACCTATTGACCAGGAATCCCAATAGGCTATGAATAGAAAATATACATGAAAAGAGCAATGCCATTTTCTCTATAGGGTTTAAAACAATGGTAAAGAGATGGACTCACATGCTAAAGATTCTTGATTCACAGCTTTCATCCAATGCTTGAATATCACATGAACCACTTTAGCCATTAACCATATTATACTTTGCATTGTTTGCTATAGAACTACAGTAGATTTATGGAGAGAGAGGAGAATTAAAAGTGCTCAGTTGAAACCTAATTTGGCAATTATGGTGCTCAAATGTCATAAGACTGTCGAGAAAATAACCATTTATTATTATTGATAAAATATTCTTAAAAAAAGTTCTTTGCCTAAACTTATCATATTAGCACTTAACTTAGAATAAAATACTTTTTTTACACTTTTTCCTATTTCAACTAAACCTGCAACCTTCATGGGAGAACTGCTTAATCCATTATAGAGAGCTTCTACTAAAGGTTACAGGTTCAGCCTAAACACAAAATAAAATAAAAAAGTAATATATTAAATTGAACAAAAATAATAACAAAGCCATTGAATCACAACATGTAAGAATAAGAAAAAATATAAATGTTTCTAATTAATGAAGCAGCAATATAAAATTTAATCACTGTTTAATAAAACTTATGTGACTATTAAAACAAGTAAACAGATAATGGCACCAATATATATATATATAGTCATTAGGGAATCACCTCTCTACACATGTGCTGTATAGATTTACAACACCTGAGGAATACTCTCTCTTTCTAAACACAAGATAAATTCTTTTGAAAAGATAAGATGAATCACCTAGGCATATTTTAAGCATTAAGAAATGAGAGCTTGAAGATCTTAACTGATCACTTTTAATTCCACTCACTATGTCTTAATAAATGAGATTTGAGAAATTTTTACAATTTACTGCACACCAATATTGGATGTAATATTAAACACATATAATAAGTTATTTATTTATCAAGAACTATGTTAATTTGTAAGAGGGATTAGGGAATTACCCCTCTATACATGCACTGTATAGATTTATAAAGACTTGAGGAATACTCTCTCTTTCTAAACACAAGATAAAGTCTTTTGAAAAGATAGAGTTTACCTTGTGTTTAGAAAGGGAGAGTATTCCTCAAGTGTTATAGATCTATACAGCCCATTGTAGAGGGGTGATTCCCTAATAACTGTTACAAATTAAACATAGTGCTAGATAAATACATAACTTGGTATATGGGTAAATAATAACTCAGATCATATGTAATAGAAGAGGTAGTAACTGAAGCTGCCAATGAGGTATATAACATAAATAAAGACCCAAAAGACAGATAATAAAATACATGTCTTTTAACATTTATTCTTATATATGCTTAGTTTATTTAAGTAATTTTATAATGGAGTGAATTCAATTTATTGATTATATATATTTATAAATTTATATATTTATTACACTTGTTTGGAGTGCTTTTGGCAGAAATAACTTGATACTAAAAAGAAATATGCCTATGTGTTTGAAAAGGAAGGTTTTTAATAAATGTGTTTTACCAGTTCTTACTTGTGGGTCTGAGACTTGGACACTTAATAAAAGAGCAAGGGACTTCAGATCACTCAAAGAAGTATGGAGAGATGCACGTTGGGAGTAACAAGAAGAGATCGAAAATGCAATATATGGGTAAGAGAACAAACGGGTGTTACTGACCATTGAAAAAATTAAAAGATTGAAGTGGAGCAGGGCTAGACATATTGCTAGAAAAGATGATAAGAGATGGACAATTGAAATCTTAAACTGGATTCCAAGAGATTGTAAAGACCCAGAAAAAGACCACATGTGAGATGGATGGACAAAATAAGAAAGTGTGCAGAGGTGATGTGGAGAAGAGAAGCTAAAAATTGGAGAAGATGGATTGAACTTGGAGAGACCTTCATCCTGTAGTG
>JAQFVV010009637.1:0-11018 GCA_028023455.1 Epiperipatus broadwayi | reverse complement strand
TATATATAAATAATGGAATTTAAACACACACTTTCAAACTCCTTCAACCATTCACTCTGTCTTGTATAACCGATACACATGACCACACATGTGAAATGATTTCCAATGTACATCATCTCCCATAAACATATATAATCAGTGCTCAGTTTATATTAAGATAACAAATAGTCTATCATCCAACTCTTACAGCCATCTATACCATTGAAAATCTGATAATGGAACACCCAATTTCCTTGTTAATGCCAATATTATTGTCCTTCTCATGTTGACCTTAAGTCACTTTGACCTTTCATGTACAGGACCTTGTTCATTTAAATGCATAGAAGAGGAATGGACAAGATACAGGTTGAATTTGTACTATTTTAAATACAACTATATTTTATATATTACCAATTCAACCTGTATCTTGCAAAGGGATTTGAACACAGACTTTTGAGCTCTTTTCAGACATTCACTCTATCTCATATAACTGATACACATAATCACACACAAAAAAGAAAATTATCTTCAATATTTGTATATTCATGCTGAACCAGCATGATGATCTGGACCAACTGATGAGTGCTGATTCAGCATGAAATATGTATATTGGAGATCATTTATCTTCCTCACTATGTGGTTATGTATATCGGTTGTATGAGATAGAGTGGATGGCTGAAGGGAGTTTGAAAGTCTATGTTCAAATACTCTATATTACATCTAGACTCCAGGTATATAAAATATACTTGTATTTAAAATATTATATATATAATAACATGTAATTATATTCCAAATAACGGTAGATAAAAATAAATTCCAATGTAAACTTTAATCATTAGTAGCACCTTCAATTACATTCATTTTCAACTAAACTGACTTAATTTCAAACTGGATTTGGAATATAATTATCTGTTAATTCAATATTTTTATTAACAGACATTTATTGTATTATTGTATTAAAACTATATATACATACAAGTACTGTATGCTTAGGTAAAGTGTTAAGGTTTTATAACACATGTGATAATTAACATTTTAGTGTCAATATTTTAATTTAACTGTTGTCTATATATTATAAGTTGCTCGGTAATAACTGAGACCCTGTTAATAAAAGGTAAACTGCATATTATCATATGAACATAAAAATTTTCATTTTAACATGCACATATAAATTAATATATATATACATGAAAGAAATTTAAAAAGTTAAAGCAGTTTAATAATTGCTATTTAGGATTTAAGTAAACTCCTCGATAAAATTTAAATCATTTTGAATTATTGCATAAAATATTATACTGAAAAATATTAAAATTTAATTAGTTTTTATTCAATATATGAATAAAAAATAAATTGTTCTACTTTTTGTTTTCTCATCATAGATATATACATGCACGCACACATATATAATTTATTTTAGCAGGAATAGTAAAAAAAACTAATGGTATTTTTTTAAATTTTAGAAAACTATAAAACATTTAGCTATTGATGAACTGTTTTTTTTTTTTTAAACAAACGTTTTATTTAAATTAAGACATTACCTGTTTTCATTTTTATTTTAAGTTGTAGTGAATTAAAGAATTACTGAGACAAATTGTGGTATTTTACTCAAAAGTTAATTTAGAATTATATAAAAAAAAATTCTCAATGCTAAATTTAGTTTCGTTTTGATGCTGTTGTTTGAAGACTGTATGGGGTTTCCATCTTTTCTAGCTTGCTGTTCAGATTTTGGAAAGATTTTCTACCTTAAGGTTGGTGAAGAATGGCTGTTCTTGGCTATCCTTGGGATTGTAATGGCCTCCATAAGCTACCTGATGGATTATATCGTTGCAAAGTGCAGAGAAGGTAAGCTGTAAGCTTTATTTTTTATCCTATGTTTGACCATAGTAAGAAAGAGTCTTTGGATTACATAGTCAGGTTTGAAAGTGATGTAACTATTTTAGATCAACTTTATTTTAAATTTGTGTCGTTGGCCTACAAACACATTTGATATATATATAAAAAAACAAAGTTTTAAAAAAGTCAAACAAATTACATTTAAAAACTATTACTATTAAAAAGTTCTATTTAAAATATTCTTCTGTTAAAAGTGTTGTAAATATATTTCATCATATCTATCTAATAAAATAATAATTTAATGTTATTTCTTATCATTTGAAATATGAATATAATATTTTACATATTTAATTTAAAAAAGAAAAATTTTAAAAATCATTTTAAAATGTATCGATTCAACAGATCGGAAGAGCTACATTTTTTTCTTTAAAGTAGTTTTATGAAAATATGAAATTTACAAAATAAAATGCTAAAATTTTTAATGTTTTGATTTTTTTTATATTATAAAATTAATTGTAATAATATAAAATAATTATGTAATAAAAATTTGTGTATGTTTTGAATATATATCTGAACAGATCAACTCTCTATATATGTCTAATTGTCTACTTGTTAATAAGGTGTGTAAAATAGCTAATTCAGGACAAAGACCATTTTTAACATTTCCTCATAAAGGAATACTGAAGAAAAAAGCATTATTTATCAGACTTTCAAATTGGCTGAGTGATTAAGATTGAGCAGCTTTTTATTATTAATTTACTCTCTGCCTAAGAATATTTAGAAAACCATTTAGCAACTAATAAAAGTTAGCTTGGTAGACTATGGTCAACTATCTGAAAGAAAATCCCAAACTTGTTTAAAATTAAAACATAAAATGATTCCTATATTTTCTTTTTACTTTTTTGCATTCCTTAATATATTCATATATATATATATTACTTTATAAATCTCCACATATACCCTCTAATGCAATTTTTTTTAATATAATTCCTTTAATTTTCTGACAGTTTCAACTGTCCTGTAATCTTCATCAGAGCTTTTTCATAACCTTCTCTATTTAGGTTATGCAAAAGCTCTGATGAAGACTGCAGAGACTGATGAAACTGTTAGAAAATTAAAAGAATTATATAAAAATCTTTGCAAGTGTATATATGGAAATTTATAAAAGTAATATATATATATGAAAACAAAATTATACTTTCTCTGGTCTATATTTGAACCTAAATCATGAGAATGGCAGTCTAGAATGCACTACCAATGTCGCATGAGTTTTTTCTTATGCATTTATATATACATTAATGTCTCTAGGGATGACATGCAAATGATAATGACATATAAGTGATTATTTTGATTTTATTATGTTATAGTAGTTATCCCAATAATTTCTTTTTCCAAATATTTTTTACTTTGATTTTATCAAGAACTTATTATTGATATAAAGATTAATATTGTAATTTTGTGATTAATTATTATAGTTAAAATTAAAATAAGAAAAATACTGTTTGCATTATGAATTGTAATATTGAGGCAAAGATGTAATTGTGTATCCATCAATATTATTAATAAAAATAAACATACAAAATTCTAAAAGCAGAGCAGATTTGATGCACTTCTAAATGATCTATAAGATATTGATTAAGTAACATTAATTCATTTTTGAAGTAGTTAAACTGACATCCTTTATTCTCTATTTATATATTTCTAAGTACAAATGTTCAGTAAATTAGTGACCTAATTAAACATAGGTAATTTATAAACATTGCTTTCATTTAGAAAGTATTATGTTTTATAGCCTATATATTTTTAATGTTTTAGAAGCATTCTGTGTTATTATTTTAAAATACGTCACCATGGTATAATAGTAAATAAGTTCCAATAGACATGATTTTGACTAGACTTCTGTACAATACTAGCAGCTGTATGAATGTATATGTTGTTGGTAATAGAAATTTTTGAATGTTTGGAAAAGCACTAGCTTGAGTAATTGTAATACCTTTGAAAAAGTTTACTTAATTCTAGATCATTACAAAATAAAAAGGTCAAGAATAATAATAATTATTATTCTAAGGCAGTATGTCATTTGCTTATACTGAATGTTTCCTATATGTGTAAATAGAGGAATTTGAACTCAGTATTTTTCAATCTATTCATCCTCCACTCTATTTCAAGCAACTTATACACATGACCATGTACATATAAAAAAGATACATGATCCATACTATATGTATTTCATGCATAATCAGCACTCATCAGTTGAACCAGATCATTATCTCCCACACATATATACAACTAGTGCTTGGTTTATATTAAGATAGCAATTCCTCAAACTTTAATGGACAGACTTCAATATTCTTATCATTCCAATGATTTAACCATCCATTTAATTGAAAAAATCAATGTTGGAATGTTGAATTTCATATTATAGTCGTATCCATGTAGACATTACATCAATTTAACTCCTCATATTATTGAACATTACATATACATTAATAGGAGAGGGTTGGGCTGAACCTACTCTAAGATTTAATCTATTTACTTAATGTAGCAAATGGCATACTGTCTTAGAATTACATATTACTTGGGAAATAGATTACATCTTAGTATAAGTACAGCCCATCCCTCTCCTATTAATATATATATGGATATGTAATGTCTATTATAGAGAGATTAGATTGATGTAATGCTACATGAGTATGACTATAATATCAAATCCAACAAGGGTTTTGAGCATTCCATCATCCATTTTTCAATGTAAGGAACAATTAAATAGTTGGAAGGATGAAAATATTAAAGTCTATCCATTAAAGTTTGAGGAATTGCTATCTTAATATAAACTAAGCATGATTTTATATATGTGTGGAAGATTATGATCTAGTCCAACTGATGAGTGCTGGTTCTACACTATATATATATGTAAATTTATAAATAAATATTAGAAAATACAGTATTTAAAAGTTTATAAAAATATATCTATAAGTGTCACTTAGAAGTGCTTTCAACTATCTTTGTAGTTTTTGTCAACTAATACTTTTAAAATGTCAGCTTTCCGATAATTCCATGATGTCAACTTTCCCATCACAGAATACAGTATTTTCTAATATTTATTTATAAATTTACATATATTATTTTGAAGAAATACAGACATCTATTTCTATATATATATATATATGATAAACAAAAATGCAAGTTAAAAAACTTGCTAACGCTTATATTTATGTCCACAGATGGCGTTCTACCAAAAACGCCCATCAAGCGTATGTTTTGTTTACATAAACGTCAGAGTAGTTAGTATTCACTATCTCTAACTATAATTCCACTTTCAGATCATGATTTCAAGCTATTTGCTATCGTCAGTGAAAGACAGGAATAAAGAAACTAGATCTAAATACAAACTCTGAGCGTTTATGAAACAATTTCTATTCAGCTTGCAAGCGTGAATTTTTTAGACACGTAATGTCTTCAAACTCAGCATAGCAAACCAGATAGCTATATGGGTCTGATCTCAGTTCAGCATCACCACATAGTAGAAGCCTCTGCAATCTATATCATTGCAAGAAAGACCTCAAAGGTACATTTATGATAAACAAAAATGCAAGTTAAAAAACTTGCTAACACTTGCGATGTTATGTCCACAGATGGCGTTCTACCAAAAACGCCCATCAAGCGTATGTTTTGTTTACATAAACGTCAGAGTAGTTAGTATTCACTATCTCTAACTATAATTCCACTTTCAGATCATGATTTCAAGCTATTTGCTATCGTCAGTGAAAGACAGGAATAAAGAAACTAGATCTAAATACAAACTCTGAGCGTTTATGAAACAATTTCTATTCAGCTTGCAAGCGTGAATTTTTTAGACACGTAATGTCTTCAAACTCAGCATAGCAAACCAGATAGCTATATGGGTCTGATCTCAGTTCAGCATCACCACATAGTAGAAGCCTCTGCAATCTATATCATTGCAAGAAAGACCTCAAAGGTACATTTATGATAAACAAAAATGCAAGTTAAAAAACTTGCTAACGCTTGTATTTATGTCCACAGATGGCGTTCTACCAAAAACGCCCATCAAGCGTATGTTTTGTTTACATAAACGTCAGAGTAGTTAGTATTC
The DNA here is from genome assembly GCA_028023455.1 of Epiperipatus broadwayi. Classification (NCBI taxonomy): domain Eukaryota; kingdom Metazoa; phylum Onychophora; class Udeonychophora; order Euonychophora; family Peripatidae; genus Epiperipatus; species Epiperipatus broadwayi. The sequence goes on along the minus strand of JAQFVV010009637.1, from coordinate 5,092 downwards.
ACTATCTCTAACTATAATTCCACTTTCAGATCATGATTTCAAGCTATTTGCTATCGTCAGTGAAAGACAGGAATAAAGAAACTAGATCTAAATACAAACTCTGAGCGTTTATGAAACAATTTCTATTCAGCTTGCAAGCGTGAATTTTTTTTAGACACGTAATGTCTTCAAACTCAGCATAGCAAACCAGATAGCTATATGGGTCTGATCTCAGTTCAGCATCACCACATAGTAGAAGCCTCTGCAATCTATATCATTGCAAGAAAGACCTCAAAGGTACATTTATGATAAACAAAAATGCAAGTTAAAAAACTTGCTAACGCTTGTATTTATGTCCACAGATGGCGTTCTACCAAAACGCCCATCAAGCGTATGTTTTGTTTACATAAACGTCAGAGTAGTTAGTATTCACTATCTCTAACTATAATTCCACTTTCAGATCATGATTTCAAGCTATTTGCTATCGTCAGTGAAAGACAGGAATAAAGAAACTAGATCTAAATACAAACTCTGAGCGTTTATGAAACAATTTCTATTCAGCTTGCAAGCGTGAATTTTTTAGACACGTAATGTCTTCAAACTCAGCATAGCAAACCAGATAGCTATATGGGTCTGATCTCAGTTCAGCATCACCACATAGTAGAAGCCTCTGCAATCTATATCATTGCAAGAAAGACCTCAAAGGTACATTTATGATAAACAAATGCAAGTTAAAAACTTGTCGCAGCTATTATTATGTCCACGAGATGGCGTTCTATAAAGAAAAGCATAATCATGCGTATGTTTTGTTTTTATAAACGTCAAAATAGTTAGTATTCACTATCTCTAACTATAATTCCACTTTCGAATCCTTGATTTCGATCTATTTGCTATGCGTCCAGTGAACAGGAATAAAGCTAAGATCTAAGCTGTCTGAGTGTTTATGAAACAATTTCTATTCAGCTTACAAGCGTAGAATTTTTAGGCTAGCATATGTCTTTCGACTCAGCATAACAAGAAACTAGATAGCTATATGGGTCTGATCTCAGTTCAGCATAACCACATAATAGAAGCCTCACCAAATCTATCCCGTACCAAGAAAGACCTCAAAGGTACATTTATGATAAACAAAAATGCAAGTTAAAAAACTTGCTAACGCTTATATTTATGTCCACAGATGGCGTTCTACCAGCGTAAATCAAAATTCACGCTTACAAGCTGAATGAAATTGTTCCATAGCAGCTCCATATTTAGATTCTAGTTTTTTCTTTAATTCCTGTCTTTCCCACTGGCGAGTAACAACATAAGCAATCATGATCTGAAAGTAAGGAATTATGCATCAAGATAGTGAATACTATTACTCTGATCGTTATGCTAAGCTCGCTATGCAACGATTAGGCGTTTTTTGGTAGGGCAGCCATCTGTGGACATAAATACAAGCATTAGAAAGTTTTTTAAACTTTGCATTTTGTTTATGTACCTTTAGTCTTTCTTGTGAATTGCAGAATACTATGTGTGATGCTGAGCGACCCATAGTATCACAATTTGCTGTGCTAGTTTGAGGCATTGCGTTCTAAAAAATTCAGCGCTTTACAAGGCTGAGATAGAAATTGTTTCATAAACGCTCAGAGTTTGTATTTAGATCTAGTTTCTTTATTCCTGTCATTCACTGGACGATAGCAAATAGCTTGAAATCATGATCTGAAAGTGGAATTATAGTTAGAGATAGTGAGATACTAACTACTCTGACGTTTATGTAAAGCCAAACATGCAGCTTGATAGGCGTTTTTGGTAGAATGCCATCTGTGGACATAAATACAAGCGTTAGCAAGTTTTTTTAACTTGCATTTTTGTTTATCATAAATGTACCTTTGGGGTCTTTCTTGCAATGATATAGATTGCAGGGGGCTTCTACTATGTGGTGATGCTGAGACTGAGATCAGACCCATATAGCTATCTGGTTTGCTATGCTGAGTTTGAAGACATTACGTGTCTAAAAATTCACGCTTGCAAGCTGAATAGAAATTGTTTCATAAACGCTCAGGAGTTTGTATTTAGATCTAGTTTCTTTATTCCTGTCTTTCACTGACGATAGCAAATAGCTTGAAATCATGATCTGAAAGTGGAATTATAGTTAGAGATAGTGAATACTAACTACTCTGACGTTTATGTAAACAAAAAACATACGGCTTGATAGGCGTTTTTGGTAGGACGCCATCTGTGGACATAAATACAAGCGTTAGCAAGTTTTTTAACTTGCATTTTGTTTATCATAAATGTACCTTTGAGGTCTTTCTTGCAATGATATAGATTGCAGAGGCTTCTACTATGTGGTGATGCTGAACTGAGATCAGACCCATATAGCTATCTGGTTTGCTATGCTGAGTTTGAAGACATTACGTGTCTAAAAAATTCACGCTTGCAAGCTGAGATCGGAAGAGCGCTCAGTGTAGGTATTTAGATCTAGTTTCTTTATTCCTGTCTTTCACTGACGATAGCAAATAGCTTGAAATCATGATCTGAAAGTGGAATTATAGTTAGAGATAGTGAATACTAACTACTCTGACGTTTATGTAAACAAAACATACGCTTGATTGGCGTTTTTGGTAGAACGCCATCTGTGGACATAAATACAAGCGTTAGCAAGTTTTTTTAACTTGCATTTTGTTTATCATAAATGTACCTTTGAGGTCTTTCTTGCAATGATATAGATTGCAGAGGCTTCTACTATGTGGTGATGCTGAACTGAGATCAGACCCATATAGCTATCTGGTTTTATATGCTGAGTTTGAAGACATTACGTGTCTAAAAATTCACGCTTGCAGGCTGAATAGAAATTGTTCCTATAAACGCTCAGAGTTTGTATTTAGATCTAGTTTCTTTATTCCTGTCTTTCACTGACGATAGCATATAGCTTGAAATCATGATCTGAAAGTGGAATTATAGTTAGAGATAGTGAATACTAACTACTCTGACGTTTATGTAAACAAAACATACGCTTGATGGGCGTTTTTGGTAGAACGCCATCTGTGGACATAAATACAAGGATTAGCAAGTTTTTTAACTTGCATTTTTGTTTATCATAAATGTACCTTTGAGGTCTTTCTTGCAATGATATAGATTGCAGAGGCTTCTAATATGTGGTGATGCTGAACTGAGATCAGACCCATATAGCTATCTGGTTTGTTGCTGAGTTTGAAGACATTACGTGTCTAAAAAATTCACGCTTCCGATCTGAATAGAAATTGTTTCATAAACGCTCAGAGTTTGTATTTAGATCTAGTTTCTTTATTCCTGTCTTTCACTGACGATAGCAAATAGCTTGAAATCATGATCTGAAAGTGGAATTATAGTTAGAGATAGTGAATACTAACTACTCTGACGTTTATGTAAACAAAACATACGCTTGATGGGCGTTTTTGGTAGAACGCCATCTGTGGACATAAATAGATCGGAAGAGCAAAGTTTTTAACTTGCATTTTTTGTTTATCATAAAGCAAAATTTTTGATGTCTTTCTTTGTACGATATAGATTGCAGAGGCTTCTTACTAATGTGGTGATGTTTGAACCGAGATCAGACCCATATAGCAATCTGGTTTGCTATGCTGAGTCTGGAAGACATTTACATGTCTAAAAAATCCACACCTAAAAAGCTAACAGAAATTACCTAACAAATCATCAGAGCTTGTATTTAGATCTAGTTTTTTTATTCCTGTTCTCACTCACGATAGCAAATAGCTTGAAATCATGATCTAAAAGTGGAATTATAGTTAGAGATAGTTAATACGTTAACTACTCTGATTGTTATGTGAAATAAACATACGCTGGATGGGTTGATGTATGCTTTTGGTAGAACGCCATCTGTGGACATTAAAATACAAGCATTAGCAAGTTTTTTAACTTGCATTTTCTTTATCATAAAATGGATCTTGGATATCTTTCTTCCAATTTTATAGATTTCTGATTCTTCTTACCATGTGGGTGATGCTGAACTGCAGATCAAATCTGGCAGATAGCTATCTGGTTTGCTATGCTTGAGTTTGAAGACATTATTTGTCTAAAAATTCAATGCCTTCTCAAAGCTGATTGAATTGTTTCATAAAATGCCTAGAGTTTATTTTCAGATCTAGCTTCTTATCTTCATCTTTTTCACTGACTATATTTCATAGCTGGAAATCATGATCTGAAAGGGGAATTTAAAGTTGCAGATAGTCAATTCTAACTACTCTGAGCCGCCATAAAATAAAACATACCTGATGGGCGTTTTTGGTAGAATGCCATCTGTGATTACAGAATTACAAGTTATATAAGTTTTTTAATTTGTATTTTTGTTTATCATAAATGTACCTTTGAGGTCTTTCTTGCAATGATATAGATTGCAGAGGCTTCTACTATGTGGTGATGCTGAACTGAGATCAGACCCATATAGCTATCTGGTTTGCTATGCTGAGTTTGAAGACATTACGTGTCTAAAAAATTCACACTTGCAGGCTGAATAGAAATTGTTTCATAAACGCTCAGAGTTTGTATTTAGATCTAGTTTCTTTATTCCTGTCTTTCACTGACGATAGCAAATAGCTTGAAATCATGATCTGAAAGTGGAATTATAGTTAGAGATAGTGAATACTAACTACTCTGACGTTTATGTAAACAAAACATACGCTTGATGGGCGTTTTTGGTAGAACGCCATCTGTGGACATAAATACAAGCGTTAGCAAGTTTTTTTAACTTGCATTTTTGTTTATCATAAATGTACCTTTGAGGTCTTTCTTGCAATGATATAGATTGCAGAGGCTTCTACTATGTGGTGATGCTGAACTGAGATCAGACCCATATAGCTATCTGGTTTGCTATGCTGAGTTTGAAGACATTACGTGTCTAAAAAATTCACGCTTGCAAGCTGAATAGAAATTGTTTCATAAACGCTCAGAGTTTGTATTTAGATCTAGTTTCTTTATTCCTGTCTTTCACTGACGATAGCAAATAGCTTGAAATCATGATCTGAAAGTGGAATTATAGTTAGAGATAGTGAATACTAACTACTCTGACGTTTATGTAAACAAAACATACGCTTGATGGGCGTTTTTGGTAGAACGTGCATCTGTGGACATA
>JAQFVV010009636.1:0-11024 GCA_028023455.1 Epiperipatus broadwayi | reverse complement strand
TTGCATAAAATGCTTGAAATCAAATTAAGCCTCTTAAATATAAAGAAGAACTTACTTCCTTTGCATAAAATGCTTCATAAAAAAATTATGGTTTATTAATGACAAAACAAATAATTATTTTTTTCCTTGAAAAAAAATAGCCCTCTAACAAAAAAAAATATTTAATTTGAATATCACAAGACAGTGTTACGGATAAACATTTAGGGATTTTATATATAAGATTTTCAGATTTTTTTAGCATAAACAAGTCAAGTGCAGATGTTGTAACATTAAACAGAAAGTCAAAGTAGAAATAGTATTATAAATATTGCTTTTTGTAATTATGCAATGAATTTTCCAATTTCAAAAATTATTTTAATTGCTTGAATGTATTCTTTACTAAATATGCATTATTAATCTGAAATTGGTTGATTATTTCATTTTATTCTTTCATAAACATTCATTAGTGTCTCGAGACTATAATGAAATCCTTGTTTTGATTATTTGTTTCCATTTATTATTCTTTTCATTTATTTGCAAAGTTAATGTATTAAATTTAAAATTACTTTTGTTTTTTTAAATTAATATTTTTAAAAAATAAAATAAATAAAAACATAAGTATTTGATGAAGAATAAAGATTTATTTATTGAAAATAAAAAGCACAAAATGGCTGCTATAAGGCTGTACATATTAAAAAAGTTTTAACTTTCTATTTTTTTTGTCTTTCTTTTATATATATATAATATTTGAATACAAGTATAATTTATATATCTGGAGTTTAGATGTTATTATAGGAGATTTAAACACAGGCTTTCAAGCTCCAGCTATCCAGTCTATCTCATACAACTGATACACATGATCACACACATGGAAAAAAGATTAATGATTTCCAATATACATATTTTATACTCATCAGTTGGTCCAACCTATCATCAGATTTTCAATGATGTGGATGGCTGAAGAGTTGGAGAGCAGATTAGATTGAAGCCTGTCCAATAAAGTTTGATGACTTGCTATCTTAATATAAACTGAGCATTGATTATATATGTGTGTGGGAAATGATGATTTGAATTAATTGATGAGTATTGGTTCAGCATGAAATACATATATTGGAGATCATTTATCTTTTTCATGTGTGTGTGGTCATGTGATCAGTTGTATGAGAAAGAGTGGATAGCTGAAGGGAGCTTGAAAGGCTGTGTTCAAATCAACTATAATTATATATATATAATACAAATAAAATGTCAGTTAATTAAAACATATTGTGATAACAATAAAAATAATAAATATAACAGTGATTAACACTGTATATAACAGTTAATTATATTTATTATTTTTATTGTTTTACATATATATTGTACCAGTATAAAATGGAAGCAATTGGAAGAACACAGTTATGTATTGAGATCGAGGTACCACTCTGTCATGGAATGACAATAAAACACTAGAGAAAATTCTGGTATGCCTTATAAATTGAGGCATTTAAAGTTAGAATGATGTAGAATATCCTCTCCAAAATTAAATTAAATATTCAAATAATAAAAAATAATATTGAAGTAAAAAAAAAACTTTATTTATATGACTTGGCTTTAAATCCCCATTTATATCAATACAATCGACATTAAAATGAATAATAAAGAAATAATTATTGATGCCTCTTTAAGTATAAGATAGGACAATATAAACATATAATGAATATAAGTACAAATTAATATTGGTAATGCTGTATCAGTTAGCAAATTACTCTTATTGAATAGGTAAATAAGGGTTTAGCAGGTTTTATAAATTTACAATTGATATTTATTTTAAATAACCCTTAAGCTGCTGTGTTAATTTTTTTTTTGTTTTAAAAATATTTTATTGACATAACAAAATTTTTACAGTTGAATATTATAATATACTTTGTTAATGTTGGCTCAATTACATTGCTGGTATTGGCTTCTTCCATCAAGGCTGGCTTGGTAATGTGGGTGTCCTAAGTCTGGTAGATGCATGGCAGAGCCATTAACCACACTAACGGGTTAATGTATGAATAAGTAGCATTCCATTCTGTTGATATTGTTGTATTTTAAAAGTGTAAAATACTAAATTCAATAACTAAGAGAATTTTAGTAATAAAATTCACCAATAGTTCTGACACAAATAAACACTCATAGAATATTAGATTAATCATCAAACATCAGTGTAATAATAATGCTTATATTATCCATTGGTTAGAGTTTATTCCTAAAATATTGATTTTGATTGTTATATTTTGTAGTTATTAAGATAAATGAAATTCAAAATTCCAATTTAATAATGACAATGATAGTTTATTTATAATAAATAATAAAACAAATAATATTAAGAATATATTATAGGAATTAAAATTTAATATGCAATATGGCATTGTGTATGTTTATGCTAATAAGTGATGCAGGACAAAATACTTATTCCAAAGTTAAGGGAACATATTCATTCTATGAATTAATTTTTGACTAACAAATATGAAAATATAAAATAAATCATAATTTTTTATAGTTTATTCACCATAAAGATATTGAGTTAACCTAAACAAGTTATCAGATAAAAATCTATTTAATTATAAACTTTAGAAGACTTTTGCAATTTTTCTTGGATTAAGTATACTTGTTAAAACAGGCAAAACTCACTATATGTATTGCCACACACAGCAAGCTAGAGTAATCGATGGATGCCAGAAGGCTTGTGCATAAAATCCCCATCCGGCACCTACTCATCCAATATCCCCAGACTAGTTTCTGGCCCATGGCCTTCGTCAGTAAGGAGCCTTAAATCTGAGAGCGCTGCACCTAGATCCCATCCAGTGCCTACTCATCCAATATCCCCAGATTAGATCGATCTAGGTGCAGTGCTCTCAGATCCAAGGCTCCTCACTGATGAAGGCCATGGACAAGAAACTAGTCTGGGGATATTGGATGAGTAGCCGCTGGATGGGGATTTTATGCACAAGCCTTCTGGCATCTATTTATTACTCTAGTTTGCTGTGTGTGCAATACGTATAGTGAGTTTTGCCTGTTTTAACAACAGTTATACACAAGCATAAGATGTGGTGGTCATGTGATGTTTATTGGATTAAGTATACTTCTGAACATTATCTCACATACAAAATATACATTAAAATGATTTTTTTTAAATATAAATGTAATGGCAAATCTTAAATGAAATCAAATAACCTGTAGTCAATGATGAATGTTCATTATTCATAGATTCTATTGCATTTAGATTTCTTTCACGAAGTTCAAAATATAATCCATCAGAAATCCAATATTTAAAATGCAACATTCAAGTAAGAAAGACCTTCCTGTTTAAACTTTATTCCATTGAAATGACAATTAGTAATTTCCAATAAAGTATTAGAATATATTAATTCTTTTAAATTGTTGCTTTTACATCATAAGTTATTTTGCATATCCTCCTGGTATTAATTTTATTAAGATATATATATATGAATCATGACTGTAAATAGATATTAATTTCCATGGTTGGTTTATCTAATGCTTCAGCTATTATAATTTTCATTTCAAAGTAATTATCACTTTATTCATTAATGTATCAGATAATGAGTAGACATAGTATGGTGTGAACGCATATATAAATTTGTAGTAATCACTGCAATATTTCTTAATTTAAATCACTCCACTAGATGGCATTAAACACATTATAACACAATGTATTAGATCAACATTTTTAATATTCACAAAATAATCATTCCATTTTAGCTAGTTGTTATTATTTAAATCCTTAGTAAATCATCAATTTTATCCTTTAACAATAATATACATTTTAATAAGACATATATGCATATAAATATCCAAGTTGAATTTAAATAAACATTCTAAATGCCTTTGGTAAAAACTTTCTAAAGACTAGACAAAATTCTCTTGTTATTTTAAAAAGAAACCTCAAAGACATACATCTTTACCCCATGAACAAACATCAAACTTTTCTGTCTAGTTATCTATAATATTATCAACACTATATATTTCTAAATATATAAACATATCACTTTTTTTTAAATAAAAAAAATTAATGCTTAATGCATTATACTTTAAACTGTTAAATATACATTCTATGTACAAAACAGCAAGTTAGAAAAGAGGGGCTTGACTTGAAGTTACAGGCTTATTTAAGCTCTGTTGATGTGGTTTTATGAAATCATATCAAACAAGGTTACTATTGATAATCTCAAGTTTATTCTTTCAGTATTATTGAATAATCATTAAGATTACCTACAGGTCAGCATTTCTGACATGTTCTTTTAGAATTTAATTTTTAAAACAAACAAAACAAATACATTATTAGTCAAAATAGGAGTCATATATCACATGACCCTATCTCTTAAGCTTGTAAGTTATAAACAATGAGGATTGCCAATTTCTCTACAAGCTTTATGATCATACATGCATGCATATATTCACACACACATGTATAGTGAAAATATAATCATTGTTCAGCTATTTATACCACCTATTAAATATAAAACAAGCAATGTTATTTTGAGTTTAAAAAATACATCTTTAAATTTAAACATTTTAATTTTATTCAATTTTAAAAACAGGATGTGGAACTTTATCGCATATTGCTTTGTCTTAAACATAACAGAAAAATAGACTGCCAGCTTACTTTTTAACAAAAAATAAAAGTAAAACAAATCACAAACTATTATTTTGTCTATTGGTGCATTTTATAACATTTTAAACTTTCAAAATATAAATTTATTATTGCTACTATTGTAACATGTTGATTAGTAGGGTGTTAGAAAAGGGGGTTCATTCTTTGTTTCTTGGTTGTGTATCTGTATTGAAGATCCTGAGTGTGTTTTGTTATTGTTGTGTTGATATTTTCCTAGAGCGTCTTATGTGATGAGTTGAATTTGAAGCATTAGGTCCTAGGCAGATGTGATATAGTGAAAAGGTTTCATGTGTCTTGAAACACACGTTTTAAACTTAGTCATAATAAAAATAAAATTAGACAAAATATCATTCTGACACTTATTTTCAAAAAATGTTTTTTGTCTTTCTATAATGATTTTAATGACCTTTAGAATAAGATGTCAAAACAATTTCTGCATGATTTGTAAAATTACTGAAAGATCAAACTGAAAATATTATTTTGTATATCGATGTGTAAATAATGACTTAAAATTAGACAATGCGATAAAGGTAGTTAAGACATCATTTGATGATTTCACTAATTAACAATCTTATAAGTGATAAATGAATGGCATAAAAAATGTATATAAACATATCAAATGCATAATTAAGATGGGACAATATATATATATATGGCAGGGATGGTGGTGGAAAGGCCTTAGTCAGTTTATGAGCAGCTTCTAATAAATGATCTTTTTATTTTTATCTCTCTATATTTATTCTTATTTTTTTGGCCCATTAACTTTTTTCCAAATCATTCCAACAAATTTTTTATCTTATTCGCTCATAATAGATTTTTTAAAAACTTCTGAGATTCAATTTAAGACTTCATTTGTGTATCTCTTTTATGAACACACAACTCAGCTCAATTTATTAGAGATATCTTTGTTTTTAATCTGTCCCTTCACTGACAAGACTGCAGTCTCTGCATTACAATTCTAAAAAATAGTTTAAGACTCATATTCATAAATAATCATTTGTAGATTGCTTCAAAAACAATATTCTTTAATATGAAGTTAAGTTATTTTTACTATAAAAAAAAAATTCTAGTGCGATAATTATAAATGATAATTTCTTTTAATTGATTATGGCCATTTTTTATTTTCTCTTTTTTGAAGTCATTGAATATTAATCTGTTTTTAATATTTTTATTCTGCTTTATTCTTTTGTATAACTTTTAAATATTTTGTGTTGGAGCATTTTCTGCAACATAAACCACACCATCCACAATAAGTAAACATTAGCAATTCATTTTTTCCCTTCATTTTGATGCAGTAACTTTTGTGCTAATCTTTAAATAACATTCTACAACTAAAGTTTTTTTTTTTTTTTATACTTGTTGTGCTTCTAATAACTTTAGCGATATATTCATAAACACTACAAAAATATTATTTTTCTTTCACCATGACTATGATACTTAAAGTAATCTCTTGTAACTAATAAATGCTAAATGGTAGTCTTTACTAAACCTCTACCCAATGCTGTCTTATTTAATATTCTCTGTCTGGTTTCTACCTCTTGGCTTTCATCAGTGAGAGCTTTGGATCTTGGAACAGTGCAGCTAGACCTTTAGAATCTAATAGATATTCCTTCTGGAAGCCAGCATTTACTTTTCTGTTGTTATACTATAAAATTATAAACTTAAATTAACAAAACAAATATTTTTTATCTAAGTCAATTTGCTTCCATAATCTTATAGATTTGAAATTAGTTCAATATCTATATATTAGTGTTCTTAGTTTTTAATTAATATAGGCACCTTTGTCCTGATGTCAGGATTACTATAAAATCAAGCAAATATCACATGACTATGTCACATGACTGCGTCTTGCACATTGTTGTTTTAGCAACAGAGGTGCATATAGTTTTTAAAAAATTAAGGACACCATAATATATTGATACTGAAATGGTTTCAGATTTATATGACTATACAGGACATTGACTTAGATTGAAAACTTCTATGTTTTTCAATTTGGCTAATAGCTTGATAGTAAAATAGAGAAGTAAATGATAGCTGCCCAGCCAAGTGCATTAGATTGTAAAGATTTAAATATACTGTTCCCAGGTCCAAAGCTCTGCAATAATGAAAACCATAAGCTAAAAATTAGTCTGGGTATATTGAATAGAACAGCACTGGAAAGGGATTTATGAAGCACTAACATCTGGTATCTACTAATTACTAAAGTTCACATTGGGTGGTAAAAGAAAAAAAATTGTGCTGCTGAAACAGCAATGTGTTAGCAGGAGTCATGTAATAGTCATGTGATGTTAATATGAAAATATATATAAAAAAAAAATTCTTTTATAATTCAAAGTGGCTAATGAAAAAAAGCAAAAAAAAAAAGTGAGTCAAAAAACTTATTTATGATCCTGTATTTATTTTAATATTTTTACAATGTGAAATGCAGCAATAAAGTTTTATTATTATCCATTTCTTTCATATACAAACAAAATCATAAATATTATTTTATACATAAATTTGCCACATCATCTTATAGTGAAAATGTATCAATTATTTTTATTGAGTTGCATTTTGGAAACATCAAATTTTATATAACTAAAAACTCCAAATGTCATATATGTAGTCATACCAAGTAACACATTATATAAAAGAGTAACAAAAGGTATGTGCATAAATCCATATGTTAAATTAAACTGCAGGCCAAAATGATATATTGATTTGACTCATATATATCTAAATAAGTCTGGCTGAACTTCTCAATCAGATCTGTAAGATATGCATCAATGATACTTTCAATACCACAAATATTTCTGAGTTTGAATTTTCATAATAAATATATAATTCATTGAGGATAATTTTTTTTTCATATCTGGATTCTTCTCAAGCATCCATCTTCCATCAATCTCAAGCACATTAAATCAACTTGAATTAATATTACAGCTTGTTGTTAGAACAAGAGAAAGCGAAAGACTAAAGTCTTGAGATATGATAAAAGATCACATCATACAAAGTTAATAAATACTTACAATATGCTTTAAACATATATATATATATGTAAAGTTAATAAACCTTTTCACAAATAATGTTTAGCTTAGTGCTTTTGGAGTATGTTTACTCCATATTCATAGCCATTATTATATGCAAACATAATAAATGCAAATCATTATCCTGTCCATTTTTTGATTGATAGTGTTTGGATCATTCACAATGAAATACGCTTTTTTTTTTATTTTGGTGTCATTTCTTTCTTTGCAAACAATTTTGATGCTAGAAGATTCAAATTTATTATTAAATGTTTTTTGGCATTAAGCAAATATTGAATTGTCTTCATTTTTGTTTACCCTCTATTGTACATATATAAGTGTTGTGCTACTCTCTTGTTTACTGTGGCCCAAGTTTCACTATAATATGTTGCCTTATAGCCAGTTTGAGGACAGGTAATCTTATATACAATTGGGGGGGGGGGGCTTGGTCTGGCTTTATTTTGTCCTTTGTGTTATTGATCATTCTATTTGTGTTTGGTGGAAAATCAATTTATTCATAAAAATAAAGAGTATATACACAAAAATAAATCAGAACAACAATATTAGTAATAAGAAAATAAGAATTGTTTTACTTTATCTTCTTACAACATTATCTATACTATAACGGTCCGAAAGAAAAGATCTTACTGTATCTGCACTACAGGGCGCCAATAGGCATTTGAACCTAGAAAATTTATATAGTAGGCAGATACGTAAGTTTAAAAAAAATATTTTTTTTTATTTTATATTGGTTGATTCCGACCATTAGCCCATTGTCACTAGCTCAGCAGAGTAGTAGAGATTAATAATAATGATATATATTATCAAAATATATTAATATTTCTTAGAAAAAAAGAATAAATATAAGACACTGCCAGTAATTAACACATAAACATTTATTTACGCACATATAAATTTTGAATCATTTTTAGCATAACTTTTACTTTGGATTTTAAATTTATAATTTAACTTTTAAGTTCGCACAGATGAATTTTATAAAGTTTTTTTTTTTTTTAATGTTGAGCATAGATTGACTACATAGATTACACACTCAAAAACATTTCATAATAAACATAAATGATCAAAATATAAAGTCATTGATGTAATTGCAGAGGGAATTCACAAGAAACCCAATGGCATTCATCATAAGATGCTGCATTGACACCAATAACTAAAAAGACATCCGAATAAATACATTTTAGATATTCAATGTAAGATATCATTATTTACCGAATGTCTATATATTTTAATCAAATATGAAAACAAAACATAATTAAACGCGAACAAATCTATGCAAGTGTCTATGCCCAACTTAAATTTAATGCATTTAAACTATTTATACAATATTAATAAAGATAAAAAAAAATAAAAATGGAAATGATTTTTAAAAAAAATACATTCAATAAAATAGTAAATAATTTAGTCAGATAGAAAATTTTTCTATTTAGAATATTGAAAAGTTTAGCATTTAGAGTTCTTTTTGTTTAGAAATGTTCATTAATTATATATTTCTTACATTTAGAAAAGTTCATCTTTAAACCGTTGCCATTTGGGTTCCAGTGTTAATTGTCCTGACGTCCTGGGGAGACCGGTATGCTGTTGGCCATTTTATTGATTCATCTGGAGGTCTTTTACTTTAGCTGGTCCTCAATATAAAAACGATTGGTCATTTCTCTTTTCCTTTTAGTAGAACTGAAGGGATTGAAGAGTGCGTCTTTTCAATCCCTTCTCCTTCAACTCCGCACTAACACATATCACCACTGCTGTCATACATCTCTCCCTCAAATTAATTTTCACTCACTTTTTATGGTAGACTTTCGGATCCAGTGGACATTACGTCACGACGGTGGTGATGGTCTTTTTGCTGAGGTCCGATTCCAGAGTGATTTCTTTTAATTGGCCATTCTGTTCCCATTGTTTTTCTCTCCTATCTGACCTTTGATTATATTTTAAATGCCCAAGGGCTAGTTTACTTTTACCTAATTAAAACAATAATTTCCATTTTATGATTAATTAATTTGTTTTCCAAACTTAAAGATATATTTTTATGTCTAAATCTTTTTCAGTTTTTGATAAAAATTTAGTTTTAAAACTTTTTTTTTTAATAAAGTTTCTTTTTTTTTTTATTTCTCATCTGTGCGATTTTATATATATTATAAAGTTTAGATGACTTTTAAATTTCAATTTTTTTAAAAACAAATTTTTTTATTTGCGAACTTTATATTTTAATTTCATGTTTAATAAAAAATATATGTAACGGCGTATGTGCCCGTTACAATACATCAGGTTACAATTAATCTATCTACTGAAGTATATAAATGGATGTGTTTGAATTGGTAGAATGCATATATAAAAATAATCTTCATCATATTTTCATCATCCACATGATGTTTACCTATTCGACGGGAGCAAACCAATATTTTATGTCTGTTGCAAACAGGTTGTTTAAACTGATCCTTTCAATAAGAGACTGATCAGCACATTATATACCATTATAATGAAATTCTGTCCCTGGTTATATAAAATTATGGAAACTCTTTATCTCTAATACATAATAATAAAATGATTTTAAAACACTATAATAAATGTCAATGGTCCTTGATGAATTACTGTCTCTAAAAGCACAAAAGTTACATCAATCCAATTCATAGAGGACTAATATTATTAAATAACATAATCTGATCTTATCACTGGGACTATATAACATTCAATCATTCTTATTACGATCTTATCTTTCTGTGGTATCTTGTATAGATTAGAAACTTTCATTTTTACAAAAATCCTCTAAACTCATGTGCAGCTAAAATTGAATATTAAATATGGTTAGTGTTTCTTTAAATGACTCATCTTCTTATCTATTAAATTTTGCATGTAATACATTTCATTAATATGTGTGTTTTATAGTTTGAAAATAGTATTTTCTTAGGGAAGACATGAAATAAAATGTAAAAAGACATCAATCATCATCTGACTTCTTCCCGGAAAAAAAAAATTTACTATGTAACAGTCAGAATCGTCTATCTCGCTAACACACTGCAGAATTCAAATCCCAGACACGAAACTGAATATTCTAGGAGGGGTTGCCTTCTAGATATACTAAGTTCGAATCTAAAGCCCAAATTTCACAGCACCATCTATGTGACAACGCATCTGATGCCACTGCTAGTATGACCTTTGACCGATGCCTGATGGTCAGGGAGAAACAAAAGACTCTATACTAAAAGAAGTTTGGGTGGCTAATTAACGTCTATGGATTTACAAAAGAAATGCAGAAAATATATATATAAACCGAGACAGTGATAGGAATCAAATAAAATAAGAGATCAAATTTAGTTTTATTTTAAATGTTAAAACATCACATGATCACTATCTTCCATGCTTGCTCA
>JAQFVV010009635.1:0-11039 GCA_028023455.1 Epiperipatus broadwayi | reverse complement strand
ATATATATATGATAAACAAAAATGCAAGTTAAAAAACTTGCTAACGCTTGTATTTATGTCCACAGATGGCGTTCTACCAAGACTGCCAATCAAGCGTATGTTTTGTTTACATAAGCGTCAGAGTAGTTAGTATTCACTATCTCTAACTATAATTCCACTTTCAGATCATGATTTCAAGCTATTTGCTATCGTCAGTGAAAGACAGGAATAAAGAAACTAGATCTGAATACAAACTCTGAGCGTTTATGAAACAATTTCTATTCAGCTTGCAAGCGTGAATTTTTTAGACACGTAATGTCTTCAAACTCAGCATAGCAAACCAGATAGCTACATGGGTCTGATCCCAGTTCAGCATCACCACATAGTAGAAGCCTCTGCAATCTATATCATTGCAAGAAAGACCTCAAAGGTACATTTATGATAAACAAAAATGCAAGTTAAAAAACTTGCTAACGCTTGTATTTATGTCCACAGATGGCGTCCTACCAAGACTGCCAATCAAGCGTATGTTTTGTTTACATAAACGTCAGAGTAGTTAGTATTCATGATCTGAAAGTGGAATTATAGTTAGAGATAGTGAATACTAACTACTCTGACGTTTATGTAAACAAAACATACGCTTGATTGGCAGTCTTGGTAGGACGCCATCTGTGGACATAAATACAAGCGTTAGCAAGTTTTTTTAACTTGCATTTTTGTTTATCATAAATGTACCTTTGAGGTCTTTCTTGCAATGATATAGATTGCAGAGGCTTCTACTATGTGGTGATGCTGAACTGAGATCAGACCCATGTAGCTATCTGGTTTGCTATGCTGAGTTTGAAGACATTACGTGTCTAAAAAATTCACGCTTGCAAGCTGAATAGAAATTGTTTCATAAACGCTCAGAGTTTGTATTCAGATCTAGTTTCTTTATTCCTGTCTTTCACTGACGATAGCAAATAGCTTGAAATCATGATCTGAAAGTGGAATTATAGTTAGAGATAGTGAATACTAACTACTCTGACGTTCATGTAAACAAAACATACGCTTGATTGGCAGTCTTGGTAGGATGCCATCTGTGGACATATATATATATATATATATATATATATATATATATATATATATATATATATATATATATATATATATATATATATATATATATATGCCTGTGCATATGTGTATGTGTGTTGATACAAAGATTTTCACTGGTTTAACATGGATGAACCCTGTAAAGTATGTCTTATGTATATTTGTACTTAAATAATTACAGTAAACATGTATAAGTATAAGTAAATCAATGTGTTACAATTTATCTTAGTTCCTATTTTATAAATAATTCTTCTACCAGTTGTTAAGTATTACAATTTAATTACTTTAATGAATGTATTTTCATCATTTCCTATGGTGTCTCTGACTTGCACTAAGTGACACTACTGTAAGGAGAGCTTTTCCTATTTTAATGGAAATAATTGTTTATCTGTTGTATAAGTATAAGTAAATCAATGTGTTACAATTTATCTTAGTTCCTATTTTATAAATAATTCTTCTACCAGTTGTTAAGTATTACAATTTAATTACTTTAATGAATGTATTTTCATCATTTCCTATGGTGTCTCTGACTTGCACTAAGTGACACTACTGTAAGGAGAGCTTTTTCTATTTTAATGGAAATAATTGTTTATCTGTTGATAATGATTACTAAAATATTTAAATCAATTACATATGTTACATTATTGAATTGTAAAACGTGACTTAGTAATGGAAATATCTATTGTAAAAAAGTAAACAACAAAAGGCAACACTTTGACTTTTTAGATGTATATTTACTATAGTGCTTTATCACTACATAATAACCATAGCATATTTTAGAAGAAAATTATTTGTAAGTGCAAAAAAGCAATAACATGTTAGTATTTGTGTCAGTTTTAGACAAGTAATCTAGATTTCTCACTCTCTTAGTAAAATGCATTTTCTTCTAAATAAAATTTTAAAGGAATAGTTTTATGTATTAAACCATTTTCTTCAATTATAACCATTCAAATTATATATATATTGTAATGATATATAAATATGTCGTTGCATTAATTTAAAATAAAAACTTAAAAGTTCGCAAATAAAAGTAAAAAACTAAACGCTAAAATTAAAATGTTTGTTAAACGTATATACATTCGCACAAATGCCAAACTTTAAAAATATTTTTTTAAAAAAAAACAAATAAGTATTTGAACGTACTTTTTTATAAAAAAAAGTACAAGATTTAAAAATAAAAATAGGTATTAATTAATGTAATCTGTAAATGGAAATGATTGTTTATGAATTATCGAAAATCAAACTGGCCCTTGGGCTCTATTATAATTAAAATGATCTGATGAAATATAGATAAGAAAATAAAGAGAAATTAGCTTGACCAATGGAAGCACTAAGCCTTGGCTCGGACACTAACGAAAGTGATGGATTAGTGATGTTTTGTTGATGGAATCCGTGTGGATAATATAAAAAGGGAAATACAGTTTTTTCAGACAGTTCCAGCATTGTGTGTTTGAGAGTTGTGGTAGGATGCACATACCACACTCTCTATTTAAAAAAAAAGAAAAAGGAAAAGACTGTGATACCTTGAACCAACTATTGCCATCTCCAGAACATTATCTTCCAATGGAGGCATCGCAGGAATTAAAAACAGTAACCTGGACTCTTCTACCATAAGCTATATGAAATGAACAATTATTAAAATCAATTAAGAACTTTCATCAAGTTTTACAAATTGATAAACAAGCCAACTTAAATGTTAAAACGAACTCTTATCTGACTTTTGTAAGTTTTTAAATCAAATGAATAATGTTTAATTTTATATGTTTTCCGATTGATAAACATCATTTCCATATTTTTTTCTTATTGTAAAGATTATTTAAATGCATGAAATTTAAGTTGTTTATAGATTCTTGCATGGATTCGTTTGTGGTTAATTATATTTTGGTTTTCATATTTGATCAAAATATATAGACATTCGATAAATAATGATACCGTACGGTATCTAAAATATATTTATTCGGATGTCTTTTAAGTTATTGGTGACAACGCAAGTATCTTATGGTGAATACTATTGGGTTACATATAAATTTCCCTCTGCGATTGTCGGTATCAATAATTTTGTATTTTGATCGTTTATGTTTATTTTGAAATGTTTTTGACCGTGGAATCTATGTAATCAATCTATACCCAACATTTTTAAACAAATCTGTGTGAACGTATCTAAATGTTAAACTTAAGTCGGGCGTGAATGGTTTATATACATTTGTAAAGCTATATTAGGGAAGGGAAATCTTAGGTTATTTGTTTCGTAGTTCAATTGGGTCAATGGATGGGATATATTGGTGTAATTTAGTAGATGTAGTACAGATTCGCTATGGGCAGAATCGCTTCATATGCCGCACCCTCCCGTTTTTCCTATGGAAGGAATTATAAGATGAAGAACGCAGTTCCTTTCTATGGAGTTTTTTTTATTGCTCTTCTTCGCAGATAGATGCAATATTTATTCCTATCTGACGAAAGGCAATTTCTTCTCTTAACTTTTTGGTGCTGCCGTATTTCGTATTACATTGAATGCATAGATATATCAGATGAATTGACGCCAGTTTGGCTGCGACTTTTAGCCTAAGGTTAAATAGGGATAGAATGTTTATTTTCAAATGCAAATCTGTGTAGTCTATTCATACTCGACCCTCTAAATAATTAGTAAACTCATTATTTGCAATCTACTTAAATTTAGAATTAAAGATCAATATAAAAATATAAACGTTAAATTTATTCTTCAAAATTTAAATATTATTTTTTATGTGCGTAAATAAATATTTTTATATGTTAATTTTTGGCAGTGGCTTTTATTCTTTTATATTTAAGATATAAAATTTATATTTTATTATCTCTGCTACTCACTGAGCTAGTGACTTGGGCTAACGATCGGAATATTTAAATAAAGTGGAATCTTAACAGTGCATATCTGCCTACTTTATAAATTTTTCTAGGCTCAAATGCCTAGATGGCACCCTGGTAGTTGCAGACATTGTTTTTGCAGTTAGATTCGATCTGCACTTGCATTTCGATCGATATAATATATATATATATATATGAATTACATCAATGTTTTTTTTAAAAAAATACTATTACTGTTTTACATTTAACTTTTTCTGCTATTGATCATATGATTAGTATTGACTTTTTATGAATGTCTGTAAATTAATTTGTTTTGGATAAAATTACTGCTGATGCTGATAATGTTGCTACCATTACAAAACCTGATAATTAGAAAATCTGAAAAGGTTATGCATACAAATGTTCAAGATGAATTGACTTACAAAGCTAACTGCATTCAATTCTACTACTACATCCACTAACATGACTAAATCTTTTCTATTGATTGAAACCACACACATAAATGTATGCCAAATATTATTCGATGTCCTGAACATTTCACTTTAGAAGTCCGTCAATCATTTTTCATTTCACAAATTAAGATATCACAATATTGTAATAAGCCATCAAATTCTTATTGTAGTTCTAGCAAAAGTTATCAGTGTTCTCTTTCTTTAGTCAAAACAAGTGCAATGTACTGCAGATGCTTTTAGCAAATTAAAATATAGAACATTTCATCATAGGAAATAACTATTGTATTTATGTTATCCGTACATAAAGCTGTTATTCTATGTAATTTATTGTCTGGATATGAAACATAGACACCCCATTGGTAGCAATATAATGATCTTAGAAAATTTTCATTTAAATATGTTCCATATAATTGTAAAGTATATAATTGCAAAATTGTAAACTCAATCAACATGTTCTTCAGTTTGCAGGACATGATGCTATTGAGTCCAAATAAATAGCATCTTCATTGGTTTGTCATGTAAAAGAAATTAATGATGGAACATGTCCTAAAAGGATGTTTTTGGTGGAAATGAAAATGGGTTTCATAGGAAAGGTAGACTTTCTTCACATTTTAAAATTATCTCAAAGTCATTCTAAACAAAATCAATGTCAATTGCTACCATTTGGAAGATATGACAGAATAGAATGCATTGGAGAAAAAAGTTCTCTACTGATAAAATTAAAAAAAACATCAATAAAATAAAAATTAAACAGATAATTGGACCAACAAGTTGGATATGTGTACAAATTTGAGATTCACAGATTGGTTTGCATAGTCACTGCAAAAGTCATTATTAAAGTAGTATTTTCTCTTCTCTTTTTCTCCTGTATTTATTTTTGGAGTTGAAATGGCCATACAGTGTTTTGAGTGACTGTTGTTGTTGCTGTTATTATCAAAATTATCATCATCATTATCATCATCATTACTACTACTACTACTACTACTACTACTATTACTACTACTACTACTACTACTA
The DNA here is from genome assembly GCA_028023455.1 of Epiperipatus broadwayi. Taxonomy (NCBI): domain Eukaryota; kingdom Metazoa; phylum Onychophora; class Udeonychophora; order Euonychophora; family Peripatidae; genus Epiperipatus; species Epiperipatus broadwayi. Next base: position 5,652 of record JAQFVV010009635.1, on the reverse strand, counting down.
CCACTACTACTATTACTATTACTACTACTACTACTACTACGACTACTACCACTACTACTACAACCATGACTACCACAATTACTACTATCACTATTACCATGACCACCACTACCATTACTACTACCATCACAACTACCAGTACCACAACTACCACTACTACCACTATCACCACTATCACTACTACCACCACCACCATTACTACTACTACTACTACTAATACTAATACTACTCCTACTTCCTACTACTACTACTACTACTACTCCTACTCCTATTACTATTACTACTACTAGTAGTAGTACTCCTACTTCTACTACTTCTATTACTACTACCTGTACCACCACTACCACCACTACTAATACTACTACAACTACTACTACTAATACTACTACCACTACTACCACTACCACTACTACTACTACTACTACTACTACTACTACTACTACTACTACTACTACTACTACTACTACTACTACTACTACTACTACTACTACTACTACTACTACTACTACTACTACTACTACTACTACTACTACTACTACTACTACTACTACTACTACTACTACTACTACTACTACTACTACTACTACTACTACTACTACTACTACTACTACTACTACTACTACTACTACTACTACTACTACTACTACTACTACTACTACTACTACTAGTGAAAAAGCAATAAAATGTTAGAAGTAAAAATAACTAATTTCTGTTGACACTACAACATTTATTCTAAAAGAATGTTGTGAAATAATAACTTTCAATCCAACAATTTCTGCAGGCATCATTAAATAAATAAATTTTGGTTAAAGATTTAAAAATAACTGACATTGTTTGTATTTATAAAATGAACATAAAAGATGATCCAAAGAATAATAGAGCAATATTGATTTTATCAACCCTTTCTAGTTTGTTGAAAATTGTTAAAGGCTGGGGTAAAATGATGTCATATATCAGGACATGAAATGTGCTTTTGATTTAGTGTTTAATAAATTATTACTAATCAAATTGATTAATGATGTCATATATCAGGACATGAAATGTGCTTTTGATTTAGTGTTTAATAAATTATAACTAATCAAATTGATTAAATTGAATGTAAATATAAAAACAATTAAGTGGATATCTTCACACTCTAAAGGTGATAAGATTTATGTCTATCTCAATATTGAATATGGTGAATTAATAAATATCAACCATGATTTATCTTAAAGAAGAGTTATGACACCATTGTTATTTAATATTTTTCCATTAAATATAAACCAAAATGTAAAGCATTCAGAAATTTTATCATATGCTGATGATAACAAGATATTTAAGGTAATAAAATATCCATGTGATTTAATTAATTTACAATGCTATCTAAATACTTTTGAAAAATTTAGTAACCTCATGTGGCAAATGTTGAAAAACATTGTCTTGTATCATATATCCAAAACTGTACAATATTTAATGCAAATTATTATATAAGTAATAAAAAAAACCTTAAAAAATATCACAAGGATTTGGGAATACATTTGTCAGAAATAATTCCTACAACACAGATTATTAAGAAATACAAATAAGATTTACAAAACTATAGATAAAATATTAAGAAATGGTAAATACTTTGCCATAGAAGTGAAAATTATATTATTTAAAGCTCTAGTAATAATGGTGGCACACTATGGCTCCGAAATATGGAAGAGAAATATTTCAACAATGATAAGCTTCCTACACAATATATGCAATAATTTTATTAAATATATAAATGGAAATCAGAATAAATAAATGAAATATAACTAAAAGATCTAATGTTATTATATAATCTTTTACATGAGAAAATATGCCTATCAAATTCTGTAACTAAAATTAAAATTAATGAATTAATAAGAAACTCAAGGTACATGAGAAATTAAAAATATCACCTACTAAAACTTTGTATTTAGAAAGCTTTACAAAACCAACACACAAATATAACAAGGAAAACCGAATAAGTTTCTGGGTTTCCCATTTCATTTGGGAATGGGGCAGATGAGAAGAACAATACAAGACAAAATTTTAACACAAACAGAAAGAATCACAGACTCACTTGCTAAATCATACCTTTCTCTATACTCAAAGGTTGCTCTCTTCAACCAACTGATAATGACAAAAATCACATATTACCTACCAGTGATAAAGTTTACCAAAAAATTTATATCAACAGTAAACTCCATGTGCAATAAACTACTTTGGAATAAAAAGGTGGTAGCAATTTCAATGAGGCAAATAAGCCAACCCACAAAACTAAATGGGCTTGGACTACATACAATTTCAACTTTTTACACACAAAAAATAATAAAGCTGCTGATTATAACATTTACAAAGTTTCCAAATATTCAAAAAATAATAGATATAATACCCACTGACCGACCACCTCCCAAAGACAACTATATAGCCACACTTTTAGACAGCATAAGAAATCAAAGGGACAAAATAACCCTGTCTAACCCAATTAAATACACATATTGGCACATACATAGCCTAATAGAGCAGACACAACAAGATATCAACAACAAAATGGTCCTTGAAATAAACAATGCACAGCTCCTAAAAAAATATAAAAATTGGTACCTGGAGCCTAAATTGTTTGACTTCATAGTCAAAGTAAATCTGAATGCCTTGCCTACATCATATTTCATCCATTTTAAAAGGTTCTTTACGAAAACAGACCCACTGTGCAGATTGTGCCAAAGAGAAGAAGAAACACAACATCATTTTCTAAACGATTGTCTGGGCTTGGAAAAGGTAAGACAAATAATGATAAATAACTACCATCAGAAAGACACAACAATGGCAAAAATTCTCCAGGTATACAAAAAAATGCAATCCCAACAATAAGAGCTGCAACATTTAGCTTGTATGCATATTGGTACACCAGATGTAAATTCAATTTTGACTACAATGCAAAACAAAACCTCAACACTTTCCACCACAAGCTAGAAAAAATAAAAGAAAGGGATAACATGCTAGCACCACCATATATTTTTGCTGCAACTTGGCCACTGTTTAAACTAAAATCAGCACTATAGTTGAAAATCAGTAACAGAGATACAGAATAACACAGCTAAAAAGAAAAAGAACCCAATACACCAAAACCAGCAGGACACACATGACAGGGTCCATCAACATAATGTATATATAAAAAAAATTAGACAAACTGAATTCAGGCAACTTTTGATGCCTTAAGAGTAGCAAAAACACAACTTAAAGAACTCAAGAGAAAGCTCTTTCTCTCATATATCTGTGAACAAACTTATGTCCTACAGAACTGTTTAGACACAGGAACAGACTTATGCTTACTGTGTAAGCCCAATCTTACCTATGTAATCATTGTTTTTTAATCAATAAAATATGCTTTGAAACATACTTTGCAGAGAATAAGCAAGTATATAATTCTATTCCTAATAAGTTAGAAATAGCCATTATAGGTAGAGATAAATTTCTAAATATAATGAATCCTATACTATAGGTAAAAGTAATTGTCTGTCATTCATATTATTATTATACTATCTGTTTTTTAAACATTAGTATATATATATATATATATATATATATATATATATATATATATATATATATATATATATATATATATATATATATTACATTTAGATTATCTGCCTGTAAATGATTTGTCTATTTCAAACTATAGAAAATGTAAATAAATTAAATAAAATTATTATTATTATTATTATTATTATTATTATTATTATTATTATTATTATTATTATTATTATTATTATTATTATTATTATTATTATTATTATTATTATTATTATTATTATTATTATTATTATTATTAGTATTATTATTATTATTATTATTATTATTATTATTATTATTATTATTATTATTATTATTATTATTATTATTATTATTATTATTATTATTTTTATTATTATTATTATTATTATTATTATTACTCCTGCTACTGCTGCTTCCACTGCCACAATGATCACTATCCTCATACTACTTCTACTATGGTTCTTGTTACTGCTGCTGTTGTTGTTGTTATTATTATTATTATTATTATTATTATTATTATTATTATTATTATTATTATTATTATTATTATTATTATTATTATTATTATTATTATTATTATTATTATTATTATTATTATTATTGTCCATATTAGTATCTAAATAAATCAAAAAAGCTGATTCAATTAAAATACTATTGGTTCTATAAAACCTATTTAGTAAATGATAATAAGACCTTTTTAATCTCAAACATTGCTCATGACAATTTTTAAGACTGATAGATTGTCTTTAATAAGTGCACTTTGCTTTTAATATTTGTAAGATGGTGTTAAATATCAAAACATAAAAAAAACTATGATTTTTTAGTTTTTTAAACTTAGAGATTGGTCAATGTAAATCTCGAAAATGGGTTGGTGTCTTGTCTGAGGTAGTACCTCTGCATGAGGTTGCAATATAGCATTGTACTCACAAGCTATTGGCATAATCATTAACTGATCTCCAGTCCTAAAAGGATAGCTCAACAAATGGCGAAACATTTCTCTAATATCCAAAAATCTTGCTTTCATCTTTACTTCTGTTCTTCAAATATTAACTTTTGTTTTTACAAATATCACCATCATTTAGTAGTCTATAAATCATAATCATTAAATATTCTAATCATAATATATTCTTTTTCCATATATGTCATAATAATAGATGTTTTGTTTATTAATTTTGCATAAAGCACACTTTCCTTTCTCAGTTTTAAATATATACTGAAACTCCAAAGTGTCATCTTTTGTGTCCTGGCCAGTAGAAGTCAATCATTATCGGTTTGTTGCAAATAACTGTAATGGTAATAAATGAGATGTATTGTACTGAATGATGAAAATGAACATCACTATAAAACTGTTCTACTGAGCATAAAAATAAACAAAAACATTATTCTAAATTCATTATAAGTAGTTAGAAGTAATAGTTTGACATTATCATCAATTGTTGAGTCATCAGTCATCATTTGTAATTAAAACTAAAGGACTTAGCCTATAAAATATTAGACTTCTTATAATGTAATTAATATCATAAATGTTCATATTGGTTTATCTGCATGCATGTAATTACACAGCAAAATAACTATAACAAATTTTTCAATACATGCTGGATACTTTCAAAGCTGAACATGATCAGTGCATTAAGTAATCTGATATCAAGCATGTACTAACTACCTGTTTAATAGTAATAATCATAGTTATATAATAAATGAGTAAACTTTAAAAGAATATTTATTTTTACATCATCAAAATACTTCCACAGAGAACAATCTTGAAGTCTCTCTCTCTCTTTCTATATATATATATATATATATATATATATATATATATATATATATATATATATATTATTCTTTAAAATTAAATATATTCAATTTATAGACAACTAAATACTTAAAATATATAAATAATAAATTTATTAATATCTAATCGATTTTCGTTCAAAATATGAACCTTATCAAGATATTAATAAATTTATTATTTATATATTTTAAGTATTTAGTTGTCTATAAATTGAATATATTTAATTTTAAAGAATAGTATATCAGAAAGACAACATAATGGTTTTGTAATGCCATCATTGTGAAATATATATATATATATATATATATATA
>JAQFVV010009634.1:0-11050 GCA_028023455.1 Epiperipatus broadwayi | reverse complement strand
ATTGATATCTGAATGATTATTATTAATCATTCTCATTGTGTTAGAAATTAGATAATTCTTGATATATATTTTTTAATCTTTCACTTATTTTTATTCTAGGATGACATTTTTTTTATGGAATTTTACAATTAATTCAGTAGTATTCATATTTCAAAAGTATAGCTACATATACTGGAATGCATTTCAGCTTATGGAGTATTATTATCTAACTTAAGCCATATATGGTTATATTATTATACATTTATGCTTTTATATTTATTAATGTATATTTGACAAATTTGTCAGACTATATTGTTAGTATGCACTTATTCATAACAATGCCTTTAATAATCATCTAAATAGTAATCAGTTTTTATTATGCTAGAAATTATAATATAATTTTTGAATTTTGTAAGATATAAATATAACAAAAATAGCAATACTTCATGTTATAAACAAAAATAAGGACCTTTTTTCTTCTTATTATTATATGTAGTACCAAATCAACATGCAATTGTTATTATACAGAATGAGACAAAAATGGTTTTATAGTAATACTGATATTATTTTCTTAAAACAATTATATTTTATGAATTATTCATAATTCATTAATTATTTTTTTAATATAATTAATTAAACTTTTATAAACGAAACCAAAAATAAATTTAAAAAAAAAAACATTAACAATATAGGGGGAAAAACACCTATAGGTAGATAACTATTTCACAATTCTGCATTATCCAGTTTTTATGAGAAAAGTATAAACCTTTATTGTTATAATGAATTAAAAGTATATCTTCTTTGAATAATCATATTTACAGATTATCACTGAAAACAACCTCATTGATCAAGACAAAATCAATAAACTTATGATAATGGACATTTAAATATTAATGGTAATAATTTTACATAGCTTGAAGCTTACGCTAGGTGCCATTATAGCAGAGACGGCTCTTGTCTTATTATATTGTTAAGTTTGATGATTTGTTGTTATCAAAGAGAAGACACTATAAGTAATTATTTATGGGTTTCATGATCATATTTTTTATCATACAAGACTCTTAATAATGCTAACAAAAAGCTAAGTCATTTGATAGAATGAATAATGACTCTCTGTCTAACATTAATTTATTGTTAACTGGCTGATTTGAAAATTGGAGAATTCAGCATAATTGGTAAGATGAGAACTGCCCTATCTAGATACAAAAGATTAGATAAATACATCTAATATAATTCAAATGACATACAATGATCTCTTCTTAGTGATGATAAATTTCAAAATTTAGTCATGGTCCAATTGGAAATCCATTTACCTATAAAATTGTTAGAAAATATATTAGTCATTGAATCATTGACTCATACTGGTATTAAATATTTTTTTGTATTTTTGCATAATAATTTGTTTAACAAGATGATCCTTTGATATAATTTATAAATAAATATTTTTATATATTATTGTTTATTTCCCTTTTTTTAAAAACTTAAGAGGAAATTTAATCCTTTCCAATAAACCATTAAACAAGATTTTGACATCAATTTTTTTGATTGGTGACAGAAAGCAATAAGACTTGTGCTATCATTGCTAAGATTTATATGGTTATTGACATGTAAGGTAATTTTCAAAGCAAATGCTGTTATATTGTTCAACAATTCTATGATTTCTGGTAAAATATGTTTCCAATATTATATTTATTACTGAAATGAAAACAAATAAATATGCTCTGCCTGCTATTTTTGGTGAGGTATAGCTCCTAGTTCTGGGATGAATTAGGAAAGAACTGTAATTGCCTGATAAGTTACTTCCAGTTGTATCTTGGCAGCCTACCTCGTGAATAGGTCCAAAGATGCTTCCAGCTGTACTATGACAGGTTGTCTCATGCCAGTGTTTAATTCTAGCAACTTCCAGTCCTGAATATGTATTTGCCTCATTGTCAACCATTTACTTTGTAACAGTCAAATCTGTACATTCGTGCAACAAAATCCAGAGTTTTAGCAAATCATACCAAGGCCGACCAGCATAGAGTGGTACGAACCATGTTGTCTGATATAGCCCCAATTCCTTTACTAACCCTCAAAGATTTACCACCTTGCAGATGACACATATGAAGCCACAACAGCATTTTCCTTCATCACGTGCCAGCAGTAGCACATCGGTAAAGCACAAGACTATGAGAAATTGACTTATTAACTAGTATAGCTATATAGATGATGTGTGTGGCAGAATATAATTATAAAATATGGATTGTGACTCTCAACTAATGATTAACTAATCAATAAAGACTTACCAATGAGCAACATTGAGACATGACACAAAAGTTAAATTCAAAACTAATTTAATGAACTAAATATTAAAATTAATAAATGAAAATAATGATTATAATGTGGCTATATAGGTTGTATCACATGCAGGTGACTAAGTTAGGGATATAATTTCATATTTGAGTTTGGGATTCACACGCAAGTGATGACTGGAGTTATAATCATTTATGGTTTGCCTAGTTACATATGGCTTTAATTTACATATACATTTGGGATGATGTAAATCACTCACAGGTGACATTAATCATTTTGGTTAGTTACATTACTAGATTTATTACAGATACATATATCACTCGTAGGTAATGATTTTACTGTTTATATAGCAATTCCAATCACACGCAGGTGATTGTAGTTTGAATTACAAATCATTTAATTTAGTTTGCTACACATAGATATCACTCGCAGGTGATGAAGAAATTATATGTGTTAAAATTTATATTTTCATGAGCCTTAAGATTACTTTATAGATCAAGATTAATTTGCTCACGACCATCTATGCCTAGTTTATGCTATATAACAGGGCCTAGATCCGCTCTAGAGCTAGCAGAAATGATTACACATATTGATAAAGAATATGACATTTTATTAAGCGCGAATACTTAATATTCTCTATATAACTTATGTGCTTATAAAATTAGACTCGAATTCAGATTAAAGCTGAAAATACAATTATTATGGTGGGATGAACTGATGATTGGCAGTCAGACTTCAGATACCATGGTGTATAGAAAATATAAAGTCTGATATAGCCCTTGCGTCTCGAGAGTGCCTTTTCATGGGATTTTTACCAAGTAACGGTTCCCTTTTCACCGTATTCATTGCTGTGAAAATAAGAGATCTTTTTAGTCCGGCGATTGAACAACTAATTAAACTATGGGAGTCTCATGCTCCATTTCTGAGGATGCAGAATGGGGTGGGATAGCCAACCTCCATCTGAAGAGATAGTTGTCCGAACTAAGAGAGTAATGGTGTAGCCTTGCACATACAACCACTAAAATGTACAGCAACAAATATATATATATACGCTGTAGCATTTCTTAAAAACACACTCACACCACTGACCACATTATATAATAAAATTTTATGATACTGAACACTAGTTTCCTTCATGAAACTACCGTATATCAGTTCATTAGGTAGCATGTATAATTATGCTATTAAGGAAAAACTTAGGAATCTAATTTGTAAAGCTATCTATATAGGAATTTATAACTTTATGGAGAAGTACAGCACATTATTGGGCATTAAGATATAAAGTTATAGTTTTCTGCTGTATTTCAATCACTCCAGTTTAAACATTAGTTAAATATCTCAAAAGCGAATCTATCTTAAAACAGCTGTAAGCTTTTTAATTAACTGTTAAACAAGATATTTTACGCCTTTCAAAATGGGTTTCTTTTGCATTATATTATCTCTAGGTGTGAAGCTGTGATGGCTCCTCACTAAGCATGTAATCAATAGTAAAACCCTGCTTTGAACAAATACAGCACAAACCACAACACAATGGAAAATCATAAAACTGGCATAGATTTACTTAGAAAGAAATGTAAGTTTAATGAGCAGATATCACGTAAATGAAATCTAAAATCTGGATGTTTTAGCATAGTTTGAAAATGAAATTGCAATGCAATTAGTTTATATCTGATCGACCGAGTTCAAGCCAAATTTACGTAGTGACAAGAATTAATCAAGACAAATATTATTATTATTCTATTTAAAATATATAAAATCACATATCAGAAAGTTAAAGTATGTAAAATAATCTAGAAACTCAATTACCATTTTAGAATAAAGCATTTAAAACTATACATAACAAAATTTATGATAATTAATTTAAAATCAATTGCTTTAACTAACTTTTAATAACTCAGAAAAGTAAATACGTTGAACTAGATCAATCGGAAATAACATAGCAAACCAACACATAAATTAATAAATACATGGAGTACGTAAATCAATAAATATGATATTAACTCAGTGTGATGTACTTGATTTAATGTTACTTACGAGAAACAACCAAATACACCTAATTCAAGTAACTATTACTCTCTTGCATAAAATTAAGATATCCCACTTAACAGATACAAGATTTTATTAGTATGAAAAATAACAATCATTTATAAACAGAATTATCATTAGTTCTACTTGCGCCTGTAAGGCTTACAAAAATAATATTAAGACAGGTATAGTCTGTATAATTACTCTAGGTCGGTCTTTGGTACTTTCAGACCCGAATATTTGGTTCTCCTCCCATCATTGGTCCTGCTCCTGAATTCACGCTACACTTTAGTCTCTCAGAAAATCAGGACTCACACTGACTTGTCTTTTCTGCTAGATTATATCTACTTTTAGCTCTATTGTTTATTCCTTATCAATTTTAATCACCAAAATATTCTGGGCTTATTTCTGAACTAATTAATTAAACTGTTCTTAACATTTTTAATCCTTCGTTTAATTAATTATTTATTCGGATCTTCCATCTTGTTTTACACCTTGCTTTTTATAAAATGTATATATGAAAAACCATTTGTAATTTCTAATTTTCATTTTTATTAAATCAACTCGTTTACTTTCACATGTAATTATTTAACACTTTTAACTTCTGGAGTACACACAGTTTCAAACATATTTTTCTTAATATTAATCATACAACATAACACTCAGTATGAAAATCAAATCAGTTATTAAATTTAAATCAGGCAAGATTTTAAGATGAAAACAAAAGAAATCAAAATTACATTTTAGTAGTGATTTTAAGATTAAAATTAAGAAATCAAAATTACATTTAATAGTGGATTTAAAATTACATTATTGCTACGACCATAAAGTTTAAATTTAGCTAGCTTTAGGAATTATCACATTTTAGTTGAGTTATTAATCTTTAAGTAGAGGAAGGGTTTTACTGGGCTCTTCTCTGCTGTGTGTACTTGTTCCATATTGAAAGATTTGGGCAACTGCTCCTTCACTCTGTTTCTCCTCTTGATAATCTCCGCATGGTAGACTTCCTGAGTTGAGAAGGCAAGAAAAATTGCCCTCTACTCAGATAGCATCATAATTAACAATTTTAAAACAAGTTGTTGACTGAAATAATGTCTGAATAAATCCAAAATGGCTGCAGAGGCTTATATTATCAGCTTATCCCCCATCTTCTTGGTTATAGTAAGTTTTTAGATTTGTTTTGCTAATTTTCTTGCTGTATTTTTAGAATCGTATAATTACGCTGTTTTTTATTTCTTACAGCTAGTTTTATAGCTGGTCATTCACGATTTCTTTTTAATTACTCAGGATAATTTATTTTACAACTTAGTATTACTTTTAGTTTTGTAATTAGGTCACACTACAGCGAGAAAGATCAAATTTTATAATATCACTTTTTTCAAAAACAAATCTATAAAATGGAAAACATCTGGTTATATATAATGTAACTTGATTATTTAATTTAGCAATATATGCAGAAATATACAATACTTTCAATTATTAATTTTCTTTAGAATAAATATTTTAAATAAAGAAATTTATAATGTTTTAAATCTGTTAACATTATTCTTTCCTGCATACATGTAGTCTCATGTTACACATACAATGCAGTTTTCATTTATTTACTCCTAGAAATTTATGTGTGTGTATATATGGGTTTTTACATATACAGATACAATTTTTATACTGTATGCTAAGATATATGCACACATACATGACTAATACCTTTATGTTTAAATCCAGCCTGATTTGGATATAATATTAACCTGATATATGAGAATTTGGTGATAGTTACTTAGATAGAAATACTACTATAGTATATAGTAGGTGAAACAGTACGATTGATAAAGCTGACTGTTTCAACCTTAACTGCTATTGTCTGGAAATCAATTTATATCTTTCAGGTTTGACAGTCGATCTGTGGAGAACATGTATACTGCCATTCAAGTTTGTCAGTAGTTCTCTGCAGAACATGTATGGAGAATGTGAATTCTGTCTTTCACCTTTGTGATAATAGTTTTCTGATCCCACTTTTAAAAGACTGACTATTTATTGCCAGATCTCCATCCTTAATGGAAACATTCAGATTCAGTGAGCATCATCACCTATTGGACCATTCTTCCCATTGGCTATGCATTATCTATCTGCAATCACATAGATTAATGGCAATGAATGCTCAATTCGATCTAGATAAGGAGTGTGGACTAGTCCATTAATTGAAGGCAGGGGCGAGATATGGCTGCAGTATTATTATTTAATATATGCATTCCAGTACATCTAAATAAAATGGGAATTCACTATTTCACAATAATCAGTTAAGACATATTTTCTATGGAGTGCCATTCATTATTTATGTTATGAGTCAGCACAAAAATAATAATAAATACATCAATATGTTTTAATTACTAAATTTAACATGTTAAGTTGCATTTGTCTTCGCTTTGTACGTTAAAATTTATTGTATGTAGTAGAATAAACTAGTTTCTAAACTAATTTCAACTATTACAGAAATAAAACAATCAACTTATAGCAGATAAAACTTGATAGTTTACCATTATTTTAGCGCACCCCCCCCCTCTTATTTCAAAGTCACATCGTAAATTATAATCAACTCTTTACATTAACAACAACAGCAAAATACCAGTGTAGTAGTAGTACTATAATAGCTTGATAGATTGGAGAGCTGAAGGTCCTGGATCAAAACACTAATTTGTCACGTGATCTTTTGACAATAAACAGTCTATTGCTAATTTCAGTTATTTGTGTTTTTTAAAAATCTTAAGTGTTGGTGGTCGAGAGGTCAGCACAGGCGCCCTACAAGCAGTTGTCCCGGATTAACAGGTTCGCTTCCCGGCCGATGCTATGACACATGAAAAATATATATCTAAAAATTTATTCTACATGTAATTTTATATATAAATAATCTAAAAATTTGATAATAAAGATTATTTTTAAGCTTTTAAAAACTTAATCACTAAAGATTAATGCTATACTAAAAAATATATTTTCCCTAAATAAAATAAAAAATCTCAGTAAAGAGTTATAATTTATTTGCCGAATCATTTAATTACTAAATTAAATATGAAGTTTAAATTTTATAATTTTAATACAATTTTTTAAAAAAAACAACAGATATATGATCTTTTTATATACGGTAACTAGAAAAAAAAACATAATATTATGATTTTATAATTAATTTAATATATATAATTAAATATTTTAGATAATGGTTATAAAAACTGCAAAAAAAAAAAAAAATTATATTTGCATATGGGCACAAGTTGTTTAAAAATATATACATATTGACATATATACCGTAATAGGCTGCAGAAAGGAGTTTGCTATTAACTGAAAGGAAACCCTTTGAATCCTCTTGGAGCCCTTAAAGGAACTGAGCAGGGCAAATTCCAAATGTCCACCCCATACGTTCTTGTCGTTGCAGCTGTTATTACAATGTGATTATTCATATAGTATACGAACATGGATGGCTGCTCACCAACACGCATTATTCGCTTTTTACCTCCGAGTTTAAGAATATGTTTTCCAATATATACAATCATGACAGACAAAAATAAATCATGGCCCTTATTACCAGGAGGCTGTAGAGTCACCAACCAAGGCAGCAGTTGGTGGCCGAAGGCGGAGGGTGCTAAGAATCCCCTGATTGTGGACTCAGGCTGCCATTTGATGACGACTTTTTATTTAGGTACTTACACATGCAGATCACTTTCAAGTGAAGGAAGATTGCAAGAGTTAGAAGAAGAACTGTCTTATATTAAATGGTACATTATTGGACTTTCTGAAGTTAGAAGAAAAGGTGAAGAAACAATTGATTTAAAAAGTGGACATATACTCTACTATAAAGGCACAAATATTGGAAATACAAGTGGAGTAGGATTCATTATAAATAAAAAATGGAAGAAAAACATTGTGGAGATTGATGGTGTATTGGAAAGATTGGCAAGATTAGTTTTACAACTTAATAGCAGATATCAAATGCAGATAATTCAGGTTTATGCCCCAACAAGTTCTCAAAGTGATGAAGTAGTAGAAGATTTTTATATGGATGCACAAAAGGTTTTTGATCAGAGTAAACAACATTTTAAAATTGTTATTGGAGACTTTAATGCTAGAATTGGTAAACAAATGAAAGATAAAAATGCTGTAAGTAATTTTGGTTATGGTAATAGAAATAGGACATAGACTTGTGGAGTTTGCAGAAAAAGAAAAACTTTATATTATGAATTCTTTTTTTGACAAAAATGTTAAAAGGAAATGGACATGGAAGCATCCAAATGAAGGTACAGCAGAATTGGATTATATTTTGACTAACAGAAAATACATATTTCAAGATTGTAATGTTCTTAATAAATTTAATACAGAAAGTAATCATCGATTAGTAAGATGTAAGATACATACACGTTAATGCAAAACTAGAGAGACAAATATTATTAAGAAAAACAATATTTACAGTTGATATTCCTAATCTTCAGAAACATTCTAATGAATTTCAATTAGAACTTACAAATCGGTTTCAAGTATTAGTAGATTTTGAACATGGTTCAGACTTGAATGACATTAATAAGAAAATAACTGATACACTTTTAAAAACTGCAACAAAGATAGCTGGTAGAAAAGAGCAGCAATTGACCAATAAAATTTCTACTGAGACTAGAGAATTTATGAAGGAAAGAAGGAATATGAGGATATATAACAATGATGCATTAAAAAAAATTGAATACCTCGAATTTTGTAAAATGGTGTGGAAAAGAGTTGAAAATGATATAAGAAAGTATAATTGTGAACTAGCAAGGAAAGCCGTAGAAGAGAATAAAAATCTAAAAAGTGTAAAACAACATTTTGGTATTGGTAGGAAATTTATATCTGCAATAAGAAAAAAAGATGGTATTATTACTAAAAAGAGAGATGACATCATGAAATGTGTAGAAGACTTCTATCAAGAATTATAGAATAATAAAGAACAAGTGCCTCCTATACCTATTATATCTTCTGAATTGCCCAGAATTTTGAATGAGGAAGTGAGATATGCAATTAAATTTATGAAGAAAGGGAAGGCTCCAGGTAATGATGGAATTATAATTGATATATTAAAAGAAGCAGGTGAAGAAATATAAATTTTTTTAGCAAGTTATATACCAAATGTCTAAATGATAAAGATGTACCAGATGATTGAAATACTGCAGTATTAATATTAATATTTAAAAAAGGTGATAAAGAAGATATTAGAAACTACAGAGGAAGTGAGATATGCAATTAAATTTATGAAGAAAGGGAAGGCTCCAGGTAATGATGGAATTATAATTGATATATTAAAAGAAGCAGGTGAAGAAATATAAATTTTTTTAGCAAGTTATATACCAAATGTCTAAATGATAAAGATGTACCAGATGATTGAAATACTGCAGTATTAATATTAATATTTAAAAAAGGTGATAAAGAAGATATTAGAAACTACAGACCTATCAGTCTTTTATCAATTTTATACAAAAATTTTACTAAGATAATTACAACTCGTCTACAGAAAACACTGGATTTCCACCAACCAAGAGAATAAGTTGGATTTAAAAGTGGTTTTAGTACAGTAGATCATATCCAGGTATTGAGAGGACAAATGAATATGAGTTGCCATTATGCTTAGGATTTGTAGATTATGAAAAGGCATTTGATTCTATAAACATTTTTTCAGTGATTAAAGCATTGGATCATCAAGGTGTAGATCCAGGATATTGTCAAATTTTAAAGAATATTTATAAAAATGCAACAGCAACAATTAGATTACATAATAATAGTAGGAAAATCAACATTGAAAAGGGTGTAAGATAGGGTGACTCCTTATCTCCAAAACTTTTTACAGCAGTGCTGCAAGAAGTATTTTGTGGATTAAAATGGGAAGCTAAAGAAGTGAAAGCAAATGGAGATTATTTAAGTCATTTAGATATTGCAGATGATGTAGTTGGTTTTTCAAATAATGCTTTAGAGCTACAGGAAATGTTGCAGGAGTTATCAGATGAAAGTAGGAAAGTAGGACTAAAGATAAATGCTAAAAAGACTAAAGTAATGTTTAATAGATTTTCTCAAAATATGAAAATAAAGATTGATTATGATGAGTTAGAAGAAGTTAATAGTTACAAATACCTTGGTCAGATTATTAATACAGATGAAAATATAATGGATAAAGTTAATCATAGAATTAAACTTGTTTGGAGTGCTTTTGGTAGAAATAACTTGATACTAAAAGGAAATATGCCTATGTATTTGAAAAGGAAAGTTTTTAATAAATGTGTTTTGCCAGTTCTTACTTATAGATCTGAGACTTGGACACTTAATAAAAGAGCAAAACAGAGACTTCAGGCCACGCAAAGAAATATGGAGAGATGCATGTTGGGAGTAACAAAAAGAGATCGAAAACACAATGTATGGTAAGAGAACAAACAGGTGTTACTGACCTCATTGAAAAAATTAAAAGACTGAAGTGGAGTTGGGCTGGACATATTGCTAGAAGAGATGATAATAGATGAACAATTGAAATTTTAAACTGGATTCCAAGAGATTGTAAAAGACCCAGAAAAAGACTACATGTGAGATGGATGGATGAAATAAGAAAGTGTGCAGGGGTGATGTAGAGAAGAGAAGCTAAAAATAGGAAAAGATGGATTGAACTTGGAGAGACCTTCATTCTGCAGTGGATTGATAATGGTTGATGATGATGGTACCGTAATAACTTAGAAATAAATAAAAATAAATTTTGTATTCA
>JAQFVV010009633.1:0-11059 GCA_028023455.1 Epiperipatus broadwayi | reverse complement strand
ATATATATATATATATATATATATATATATATATATATATATATATTGTACCGAGATACATCAGGAAGGAGTGTGCATTCTTCGGAGTTACACATAATTTTGGGAGAAATATAAATTGATAAAATATTTGTTTAAATATTTAATAAAAATAAAAGGTCTTGTAGGGTAAAATAAGAATAAAAAGAATTTTTTTTCTCATAGAAGGATTTATCGTTAAAAGCATAAATTAGACAGTTTTATAAGATATAATTTTGAATCATATTTAAATAAAACCTAAAGAATTAAAACTTGATTTAACTAAAAATTTGATTTAATTGAAATTTGATTTAAGATTGCTTTTAAAAAAAAGAAAAAAAAGCAAGGTGGAGTTCGTTTTGTCTTATAATAAATATATATATATATATATATATATATATATATATATATAAATATGATATATATATATATATATATATATATATAATCAAAGGAATGTAGTGAACAATGGGAGCTAATGACAAACATGAGAAATTTCCATTAAACGGCTAGTTAGTGAAATAACTCTAACAAAGAAATTGAAATTTGCAATCATCTAAAGAATGACCAATGAAACTGTGTAGAGAGTCGAAAGAAAAGAAATAATTGTCCAATAGCAGAAATTCAGAATGTAGATTGAATCCACAAGATAAGGACCGTAAAATATAAAAGGGGCAAATTTTCTATTGTATTATTAGAGTATTGAATTATTAGATTGAATTTGATATTGTGATTAAAATTTGATTCTGATTTATTCTTAATTTCATAGTCATATTATTAATATACGTCTAAAGTTAAATAAAACATAATGCTGCATTGTTAAACCCATCATGTGAACAGCCGGCCGAATCCTTCCCTGCAATACCAACAGTAGACAGTTCGAATGTCGATCATGGTCGCGTAAAACAAGAAGGAAATGGAGTGTCCACGGTGAAGCCCACAGGATCCCAATGACATCGGGAAAAGGATCGCAAAGAGTTAGCGCTAACTGACCGAAGGAAATACTATCAGAAGCTACGCTCGGAACCTTGCATAAAGGAGAAAGCTAGGTAATATTTATTTCATTTTTTGTTCACTAATTAAAAGCCGTAATATGTGGAATAATAAACTCTGAACTTTATGTTACGAACAATAATTACTAATTGTCTTTAGCTCCATTACCCAGGGATTTTATTATGATTTCAAATATATTTGTGTGCGTATAATTACTTTTTAAATGTATGTATAATATGATATTTTGGTTGTATTAAATATTATCTAAACTTGAACAAAAGTGTAATTAATTATATTATAAGACCAAACGAAGTGAAATAGCATAAATGGAGACTTAATGGGTTAGTGATTACTTAAATTAAATAAAAAAAAAAAAGGGAAAGCGAGAAAATTAGCGCAGAGATTCGTAAATTGATTTTTTAGGTAGGCGGAGTATATATTTTATTGATTATTGTAGCTGAGCTAGCGGGAGCGGGTACTAGATCGTATTGGTCAAGCAGACTTGTCGACAAAGGTCGGCTGGCGCCCATTGGATTTTTTCCTTTAAATAAATAAAAGGTTTGATTGGCTAATGTGTAATCTAGTAAATGAGTATTAATGTTATTGGCAAATGTTTGCAAATGATATTGACCACTCTACCCGAGGTACCGACAGCCCCGTGATAGGATTTTGTGTAAGAAGGAGGTACAAAGTTCTGATCGAGTCATTATTATAGACATTAAATATTTTATTGATTTTATATAAATGATGTTTATAAAAAATTACAAGATGACACAAAAGAGGCTTAGGTAGAATATATATATATATATATATATATATATTACCTTAATAAAAAGCATTTGTGTAGCAGATGGCTGCATAGAAGAACAAGATATGGGTCAGCTAGAAAAAATGAAACTCTTCAGTATGTCTTATTTCTAATGCTTTACAATTAAGCATTATCTCAAGTAAATTGTTATATATCTTTTTTAAAAAATTTTCATAAGGAATCTGATTAAGCTGTCTAGAAAAGTGTCAGATTAAAATTTAACTCTCAATATTTAGAATTTGTAAAAATAAACATTTGTAAAAGTGTTAAAAATTATTTTTTCTAATATTTTTTAAGGGTAATGACTATATTTTATCAGCATTATGACATTTCATAGTATTTGCTTCTTTTAACCACATACCGTAAATCACATTTAGTGCTTTAATCTTGAAGATATTATATAAAGTATACAAGATTTTATTATTGAAAGATAAATTGTATTCTATGGAATGATTTCATTTGGATCATGAAATTGAAATACAGGGTTTGCCTTTTCAAGAAAATGAAAATTTGCTGTTAATTATAACTAATGTGGCAGACAAGCTCAATATTACAGATGTTGCTGTTGATCTGGAAAATGCTTTTCATACAAAAAATAAATCAGGGGTTCCAGGTTTTTGTTATAGCATGTTTTAAATCTTGTAATTCAGCCATACAGTTTTTAATGAAAGGAAAATCTGTTTTAACTGTCTCTCAACTTTTGCCTGTGGCAAATAATAATAAATGTATTTATATTAATCAGCGTTTGAACCCCTTTCAATAGAAGGCTTTTATAGTTGGTGAAACAGAAACTATGTTCCAGTCAAGGGTTTGCTTTCATTCAAAATGGATCGGTTTATGTGAGAAAAGATTCTAATTCTCCTCGTGTTTTAATTAAAAATGAGAGTGATTTGGAGTCATTCTGAAATTTATTTATTACGATGAATTCTGATATGATTTCTCAGAAAAAAGATTTTGGTTCGCTTAATATTTTTCATTTAAATATACATAGTGTTAGATCTCATTTTGATGAACTTGTAGTTTATTTAAGTAATTTTACTTTATTTCATTTTGATATAATAATTTTAACTAAAACTTGGATTTCATTACAAAAACAAAATTTATATAGTTTGAGTGGCTATATGAGTATACTTTCTCCTCATATGCATTTACGATTGGGTGGTATTATGGTTATTATAAAAACAGGTTTAGACTTTTATTTTATTATTCCAACATTTAATACTGCAGAGTGTATTTTATTAACTTTTCCTAAATTTGTGCTTTCTATTTTGGCTATATATAGATCATGTACAAGTAAAGTTTTGAATTTTGTTGCTGAATTTGATTTTTTGTTATTAGATTTAGGTCCAGAATCTGCTGTTTTAATGGGTGATCTAAATATTGATTTATTAAATAATGCTTATAAGTCTACTATAGATTATTTAAATTTGCTTTATAGTATGGATTTAGTCAAACACTTTTTTTCACCTAGGCATATAACTCCTATATCTCAATCTCTTTTAGATCATATTTTTATTAGATTAAGTTGGGGATTGTTTTCTGATTCATCTCTTTCTAAATTATTTCTTACAGATCATTTTACTACTGAATTAAAAATCTTAAATTGTATGGATAATACTAATGTTTGTGCATATGTTGAGAAATTATCTTTTTCTAAATTGAATTAATTATTATCTGTTCAGAATTGGGAAGAGATTTTTATGATAGATAATGTTAATGATGCATTTTTGGAGTTCTAAACTATTTGTTTAAATTTAATTGCTAAAGCAAAGCTCTTAAGGAATTTCTTAATCTATAATTGCAATGTGATTTTGATCTGGGAAAGTTCATTTTTCCATCTACAGACTAGTAAGAATAAAAGATCTCCTTGGGTGTCAGATACTCTGGTATATAAAATTAATCAGAAAAATGTGTTAAAAGCTTTGGATGGGTCATCAGATGCTTTAAAAGAACTTAATGTTGAAATTAAATCTGATAATAGAAGGTTGAAATTTAGATATTATCAAGAATTTCTTAGTGATAAAAATGTTTCTTTGAAATGGAGAACAATAAATTCTTTGATTAAAAAATCTTCTCTAATTGTATTAAGTGAAAATTTAATTGAATTGCGGAATAATGAAAAATATTTAGCTGATCAGTTTAATGAGTATTTTGCAAAATTATTGATGCATGATGTGCCTGAACAGCTTTTGTCTTCTTATTCAAGTTTGAATTCTTTTGTATATTCTGATGTTTCTGAATCTCAGTTGTCTGTAGCAATTAATAGTTTAAAAAATGTCAGTTCTTTTGGATTAGATGGTATAACACCTAAGATGCGTAAAGAAAATAAGGTTGCAATTTTGCCTGTTTTGGTTCATTTATTTCATTTATTTTTGCAGTCTGGATCATTTCCAGAATATTTGCAGTCTGGATCATTTCCAGAATATTTGAAAGTTAATGTTATTACTCCTGTTTATAAGAAGGGTGATTCTACTCTTATGGTTAATTATAGGCCAATTGCCATTATTTCTGTTTTTTCTAAATTATTGGAAATGATTTTAAGTCACAGTGCTAAATATGTTGGTGGTAATTGGAATGATTATAATTTGGAATCGATTGCAGCTGTTCAAAATTCATTTGAAATGATTCCTGGTGATGGCCATATTGCTGATGAAATTATCAAGAAAATTAATTGTTTTAAATTTAATGTGATTCCATATGATAATTCATGAAAACCGGCCATTTTGGAATTTAACTGGTTGATTCTGCAAGGCACTATGATTTTTTTGAAAGAAGATAAAGGGCTGTGAATGTGTTTAATGATGAAATGTCCGTATATTGAAAAAGTTAAAGTGCAAATGGATAAATCTGATTTCTTTTTGATTGGAGAATATAATATAGCTGGTCAGAAAATGAAATTTATTAACAGTATTTAAAAAAAGGTTAAAAATGAAACCTTAAGTAATAGTATGCACTATAAAATATATCAAACAGGTAAAACTCTCCATACAGTATTGGTGATCATATGATGTTTATTGGTATAAGAAATACCCTTGCTGTATTATATGTCCTCATATTTTTGCAAATATAAATTTACATAAAGAAGATAATCCTTTGCAAATTATGATAGATTTTGGTGGTTCATTTATTAATCAGACTTCTAAATATATTGGTAAGTTGTTACAAGAGTTTTTAGGAATTGGGGAAAATGTTATTGTGCCATCTTTTGACTTTGTAGATAAAATTGAAAATATAGTGATTAATGAGAATGGTGTCATTGTTTCATTAGATATGACAGAAATGCATGGTTTTATTGATAGAGTGGATTACTGAAAAATAATTGAACATGCATTAGAAAGTAAAGGTGTTTGTAAATATGTGATAAACTTTATTATTGATTCTTTAAAATTTTTTAATGATAACATTCATACTTCTTTTGAAGGTGGATATTATAAAATGTCTAATGGTTGGCCTATGGGTCTGCCTGTTGTTGCACAAGTTTGCAATTTTGTTTGTCTATATATAACAGTAGTATTTTAAATGTGTTCTTTTAAAGATATTAAAATTTACAAAAGTATGTAGATGAAGTTTTGTTTGCAGAAATACCAATACTATAAATTAGCTTGTAGAGGAATTAAATAATTTGAATAACTGAAATGGACTATTGAAAAGAAATAGGACAAAAGTATTAAGCATTTGAATTTAATTATTATAAGAGATAATAGTATGTTAAGTTATAAATTAATCATCAAACCATTGCAAAAAGGGGGATATATAAATTGTAAATCAAAAGTACCAATTATGCATAAGATGGCAAGTTTTAGATCTTTTTTGTTTCATAATGAAAAATTATGTCGTTACCAGTGTGATAAATTAAAAAATATTAAAGATATTTTCCAAGGAATTGCTTGAAGTTGGTTATAAGATTGAACAGATTAACAATACTTTATGTCAATTTAAAAAGAATTATAATGGTTTAAAAGGGTTGAAGATTGATAGTAAAAAATGGATATCTATTCCATATATTTCAAATGCTCGAGTGGAATTTTTTAAGAATATATATAAGAATGTGTTTAATGTTTCATTTTGTGAGATCGGAAGAGCGTTAATAAATTAGGGAATAATTCTGAAAATGTCATACCTTCCAAGAAGAAAAGTAATGTTGTGTATCAAATTTTTTGTGGATGTATGTTATCATATATAGATGAATCAATGTGCAGTATTGAAAAAAGATTAAAGGAGCATAAATTGTTATATAAGCATGTGATAAGTAAAAATAATAATGATTTAATGACTGCTTCAATTTTCTTGGATCATGAAAGGATGTGTAAATATAAATTTAAGTTTGATATTGAAAGTGTTAAGATTCTTCATAAAGGAAAAAACCATAATAATTGAAAAATTAAGTAGGAAATTTTTAATAAATAGTCATAAAATAAATATAATTAATAGACAAGCTGCTAACATTAAAATTCAGAATTCATGAGATTTGAGTTGATAACTTAGCTTGCATTTAGTTTTTTTGAATTTAACTGCAGTCATAGTAGGTTAAGGAATTAACCGAAAGTACTTCTGCAGATTGAAAGACTGTTTATAATAATTAATTACCATTATATTTCTTTCTTTTTTTTTAAATTAATAGATATTTATTTATATATGCATGAGTAAATAAAGTATTTTTTGGATTAAACCATGTATTATTTTGTTTAATTCCTGACATTATATAACTGTGAAAATATTAAATATAGTATATATATAATTAATCATAAATTTATTCATATTTTAAAAACAAATAAATCACAGTATAAATCAGCTATTATTATTTTGATGTCAAAATCTGTTGTTCAAATTCTGATTCATTAGGAGGTTTCCTTGACAACAGTTTGAAATTGTTGATTGTTATTGATATTTGAGATTGTCTAAGTGTTGACTGGTTTTTAATGAAAAATAGATTTGTATGTAAGTAAGACAAAATGATCTGCAGTTTTATATTATATGGCAAGTATTATGTTACAAGTTTGAATCTAATGATTGACTGAATTGTATAGATAGAAATTGATTTGTACATACATTTCGGTGAAAAATCTTTCTATTACATATATATAAACAATCAAAGTAATGCTCACTGTTCATTAATTGATTCTGTAATATTGTTATCTATGACAAGAAAAATGGATATCAAACCAACATTTCCTCCTATATATGCATTTTTGAGCAATTTTCAATTATTATATAGATGATTAAATCAAACTATTAAAATTATGATTAATTTTTAAACATATAGTTTTCAGTTTTAATAAAGTTTGTATTTTTAGTATAATTACAATTATAAATTTTTTTAAATCAATGAAAATATTTGGTACTAGTTTAGAATGTGCTCTTTCACCATTTTGGTTTTTAAGGGGAGCTCCAAAATCATTGGCTGACACAACCAAGTGATAAAGAATGGCAGGTAACTTTGTAAGGCATATTCCAGTTATTTTGGCCAATTCTGCAATTTTTTATTACCTTTCTATTTAATTTGCATAATTAATTTTTAATTTTTGATGAAAATTGTGATTTATTAATTACGTAGGACAAAATAACTGGCACATCCCATCCTTTATAACTTGGTTGTGTCTGCAGTTGTTTTCGAGTTCCCCTTAGAAACCAAAATGGTGGAGAGTGCATTCTAAAATAATACCAAATATTTTAAATATTTTATTAACAATAAAATTATTTTCAAAAGTAATAACAATAAAACACATATATATTTGTTATTATATTATAAATTTTTTAAAATCTAATATATGCTTCAAAAAACTTTAGTAATTATACTATTCATTTTTACTAACATAATATAAAAAAAGTCATGCTAAGTTAGATATTTTGTGTTTTACATAAATGGCCTATTTTTTTTTCATATTTCCTTATCTTTTCTTCACTTTTGTAAAGCAAATATTTTCGTAACGAGTTAGAAAAAATTGTCTAAGATTATAATTATCATAAGAAGTTCTCTTAAGAAATGCTTTAATTAAATTATTCACAACCAGCAGGGGTAAGAAAGTAACGACTGTAGTATTATTCCCACAAAATATTTTTCTTTTATAAACACTTTTCTTAAGCTTTTTGAAATTTAAAAGATGAATAAAAGTCCAACAGCGCATTTCTGATTGAAAAATAAATCAAGTGTATAAACAATTTATTTCTTTTAATTGAACAATCTAGTTCTACTAATTAAATTACCCGTATTTTCATTTATTAGTTTATCTATCTGCCTATTAGATGTCACACCAGAATTAAAATTTAATTTTGCTGCAATAAATCAGTTTATTTATTTGCCTGAAAGACCATTATGAATATTACTCTTTAATATTTTTTAATAATTCTGTTGAGTCTATATATGCATTGTCGTCGGAATAATATCAAGGTTATTCAATCATAACACACAACAGAACAAGTAAATTATATTTATATATTGGGCTATTTCTATGATCTAATATAAGAAGAAAAAATTTAACTTTATTTAAATATTCCAAATACCTTCAACTGTTAGTATATAACATAAGTTCGTATATGCACAAGATTTTGAGAGTATTATTGAATTCTCATTTTCATGTGTTTCTGGCCTGATCAGTGACAGCACTAGCATGGGAATCGAACCAGGACCCTTATATTCTTGGAATATTGAATTTTATATTCAAGAATCTAAGGATCCAGGTTTGATTTCTATTCTAGTACTGTCATTGGTAAGGTAAGGTTTGGTTCCTATGCTAGTACTGTCACTGGTCAGACCAGCAACACCTGATGAAGAGAAGTGAATAATACTTCTCAAAATGTTGTGCATATACTAACCTGTGTTCTATTACTAACTGCTAAGGTATTTGGAATATTTAAATAAAGTAATTTTTTTCTAAAGACATTCCTTATATTAGACGATGAAAATAGTCCAATATATAAATATTACTAAAATACCATCATCACAAATCTTCAGGAAAACACAACAAATAAATGTTAAGATATTTATTATAAGTATTTACAATAACATGTATGAATAATAGTTTATATACAGACACTCACCTATGTTATGGTTGGTGTATTGCAAATATCTAGTTGTTAAAGATACAACAAATTCTTGGAAAAAAACACAGAGATGTCTCTTTTAACCACTTCCAGTCTGTGGGTCTTTGCCTAATGTGCTGGTATAATAATGTCAGTAGCTAGCATCTTCCTGATTCAGGCTTAAACCTGTTTCCCTGCATTCTACCGAATGTTGAATAATGAGATCATTGCAGTCTATGACTGGCTTGAAATTATTTCTCCAATTTCTCAAATGAATCTACAGTACCTAGCGTGATCTCTTCTTTACTGGAAACAATAAAAGTCATGACCTATCTATACTTTTGATGTGTTTAACCATTGACTATTTATTTGCTTACATTTTCATTTGGTGGCTGTAATGTCTGTTCAAACCTATCTTGTTATCATTGTAGCTTGGACAAGTCCATTTTTTAACGATAAGTTTAAAATGACTTTTACTCATTGAAACATAATTTTGGAATACGCAGTATTTAAGTTAGCTTGGTAGACATGCAAATCATATTATTTCTTCTTTTTTTGGTCTGGTTTCACCATCAGTCTGGTTCCAATAATTTAATTGGGGGGGGGGGGAGAGTTACATCTTGTCTAGTTACATCATCAGGTCTGGTTTTATCTTTAGGTCTAGTTTTTACATCGGGTTTAATTTCATAGTGATGTGATGTGATGTGATGTATTATGGCTTCTCCTTAAACGAAGTCAAGAATATCTCAGCAATTATGCCCAGATAAACCTGTTAGCCACTTTCTTTTACATTCCCCACTCTAAATTTACCCATAATCTGCTCTATCCCATTTCCACAACATAATTTTTGTCAACTCTATAACCTTTATATCTAAATCCACCTTATCTTTTCCCAAACCCAGCATAAAAACCAATAATTCACTTTCTGTATAATCACTCTTTTCATATTTATTTTTCCACAACTTCATTATATGTACCCTTTCTGTTTTCAAACATTTACATTCAATTAACAAATGCCTAATATTTTCTATTCCTTCCTTACATAATTTATAAAATAAATCACCCATATTTTTCCATTTACATG
Organism: Epiperipatus broadwayi; assembly: GCA_028023455.1. Taxonomy (NCBI): domain Eukaryota; kingdom Metazoa; phylum Onychophora; class Udeonychophora; order Euonychophora; family Peripatidae; genus Epiperipatus; species Epiperipatus broadwayi. The sequence continues at coordinate 1,139 of JAQFVV010009633.1, read as the reverse complement.
TATATTCTTTTGTAGCTAAAGATCCCGTTCGAGCCTTAAATAATAAACTACTTTCCTTACTATTATCATATATTAACTCACACCTAATATTCTGTTTATTTCTATATATATTTAAACTCTTTTTACTCTCCATACTATTTCTCCATCTCTCTAACTCCCTAGTCTTTATTAATAAATTTATTCTTTTATCCCATTCCTTACTACTATAACACTCAATAATCCTCTTAACACAATCATCCCATCTTTTGTACAAATATACTGATATAAATTCTTTATCCAAATCTTTTGCATACCGCATTACCTTTCTCACCCATCTTGTTACCTGCCCTTTACTCATAACCCAATTAAATACTATTTTAGCTATTTTTTATTATCCATAAACTGCAATCTACCAAACATTTTCATTTTACTTTTTGCATCTCTCATATGAAAACTTGACCATCCCATTTCTCCTTGAATTGCCTCCCTTGCTGTCCATACTTCTGCATCCAATGCATGTCTTCCTACTTCCTTTTGAGCTTTTTCTAAATAATCTAATATCTTTTTACTAACATATAATGCATCATTGCCATATGTTAACCCTGCTACTGCAACTCCTTTCCATATAATTCTAGCTACATCATATTTATTATATGAAAATACTGTTAATTTCTTTATCAATCCTTTTCTTTTCTTTGCTTCATTTATCAATTTTTTCTCCCATTCATCCAAATAATTTTTCTGATTACTTAAAATAATTCCCAAATAACTATATCTATTCACCACACTTAACTTAATATCTCCCAATAAAAATTCTACATCTTCTCTTTCCTCAGTATTAACCATCATTATATTTGATTTTTCTTCACTAAATTTAATCCCCATCTCTTTACCCACCCTTGCACATGTCCTCAACATAACTTCCATATCTTCTTTTTTTTCTGCACACAAAAATATATCATCTGCAAAAAAAAGACCTGACAAAATATATACTCCCTTACTACCTATTAACGGTATCTCTATCCCTCTTCCTAATCTTTCTATTGCTCTTTCCATTTCACTCAAATACAACACAAACAAAATAGGTGACATAGGGCATCCTTGCCTTAGTCCCATACCATTTTTAACTTTAATTGATTCTATATTCTATATTCTGTACG
>JAQFVV010009632.1:0-11070 GCA_028023455.1 Epiperipatus broadwayi | reverse complement strand
GTTGGAGAGCTGACTTTAAAGACATGTAGATGTCTAAAAGTTTCAGATCTTCTTCTAACAATTAATTAGATAAATGCTTTGCTTGAGTTGGTTTTTTAAATCTAATGTCCCAACTCCTCACTGAAGAGACCCATATCTGGGGACAATCCAAGATTAAAATGATTTGAATGTCTTCTCTTGTAGTAGCATTTATCATAAATAAAAAAAAAGCTTGTTTAGAGCTATTAGCACGCTCTTAATTTTACATATTTGTAAGTGCAAGCTATATATAAGTCATGTGACATCTGACTTGTTATTATTACTATATATATATATATATATATATATATATATATATATATATTGTATGCATTTATTTTTTAAATTACATTTTTTAGAGAAAAGTTTTAAAAGATTGAAATTACATTAAAACAAAAATAACTAAAAAGGAGTATGGAAAAAAGAATTCAAAAATTGAGATTGATGAAGATTCACATACCATAGGGCAAAATTCAAAAAGCCTGACTTGAAGATGAAAGCTCAAAAATAATTTATAAAACCAAAGCTCAATGAATTGGAAAAATATATTCCCTGCATACCAATTGAATTTGAGGACCTCATGAAAATAATACTAGAATTTAAAAAGAGTCAAAAACAAGATCAAATAGAAAACAGACAGGTTTGAGAATAAAATAGACAGGTTCAAATAGAACTTAAACACAGAGATGGAACAGGTCATTGAAGAGATTAAGCAGAATTTGATGATTAAACAAGAATTAAAATAAGTCAAGTGATAACACATAGATGTTAAAAAACATATAACAAAGGTTAAACAGGACTTTACAGAGGTTCAACAAGAAGCCGAAAGATGGAAACAAGTGAGAACTAACTTAGAGAAAATATAAGATAGATCAACAGAAATGAAGCTAATGACTGAAGATTTTAAAAAATAGTAATCAACAACAAGTTTATTTAGTAGAAAAAAGTGAAGGATGCATTACACAGAACATGAGTAGTGTAAGACAACTTTTCATAATCAAGTTATGGAACTATGTATAGAAAGTAACAGATATGAGGATAAAATAAAAAAATTGACAATTAATAGAAAGGATGGTGGAGATTTTAATACATATACTGCAAAACAGGTTGGTGAAGAAGATAATTTGACAGATGGGGACAATGATCTAATGTAATCTAAATGAATATAGCATTATAAAAAGAATGACTCAAGGCACATAGTGCAGTATTTAAGTTTCTTAATGTTAAAGTATTCAAAAGTGATATAGAAGAAATTTTTTTGGATCATCTTATCTGCATGAAAGAGGGACAAAGTTGTTATTGCAAGAAATTGCTTGCATCATGCAGCTAAAGATTGATGAAAATTCTTGTACACAGGTCCACAGACATTTGAATGACATATTGTTATTTTGAGTGCTTTTTGCAGTAAAGAAAAGCATAAGGGAGGTACTTCATAAAGCATTCCAGGATAAATATATACTGACAAGGATAGAAAGCTGCACACAATTTTTCTATGGATAAGTGCTAAACTTGAGATCACTTACAGATTTTCTTTTGTCAGAAGAGCAAATAATAAAAACAGTCAAACATAATCCGCCAATCCAATATAATAAATGTAATAAGTACATTTATACACAACTATAGAGAATCTTCTTGTTTTTATAAATTACATATGGCTTAACACTTTCAAGAACTTATGGTGTTCTCATATTCATAGAAAGATAATTTAATTACAAACTTAATTAGAGACATGCAACATAATTCTCTGGGTGCCTTAAATGCTAATTGGAGTGAACAAATTCAGATCACCAAACATTTCCTATCAAATAACACCTTAATTTGCCTGAAGGAAGACAAAGGCAATAGATTTGTCCTCATGAAAAAGGCTCAATTTACAAATAAAATGTGACTTCAAATAAACAAGCTAAAATTCTTTTCAATACCTGCTATAAAATGGTGTAAAGACAAGTTTGTCACTGATATCTTACACAAATATTGTAATAAAGCATTTTCCAAAAGTGACTTTTAGAAAATTTACTCTTCAGAAACTATCCTTCCTTGAATGATTGCAAGCGGCATAAGCCTAATACACCTCTCAGAATCATGCTGGATTTTGGAGATGCTCATTACTTTAATACAACTAAAATGATAATCTGATAATCTAGTGCATTGGGCTTATACCATCAATTCCTTGTTTGGCTTCATAGCTTGCATTAAGCATACCAAACTCAGTCCAACATAATAAACTCAGAGATATAACAGAATTATATGGCTGTCAATAGAAAATTATCTATCAATATAATTAAAGCTGAATTAATTAAGCAAACTATCCTTAGTCACAACTAGAAGTCATCATAGCATTTTGGTCTTGGGTAGATAACATCATAGCCACATTTAACAAACAATCATAACATAACTGACAAATATATCTTTCTCTCAGTGGCATTACACCCAGTCTATATTTAAACCACTTTGAAAACACTGTTGTTTCTTCACATATCATATACACTGTGAAACATATATATATATATATATATATATATATATATATATATATATATATATATATATATATATATATATATATATATATATATATATATATATATATATATATATATATATATATATATATACATTGTATGTAGATGACATTTTCATCACTGCACTTGAACCTTTAATTCAAAATATTAAAGCAAATCTACAAAGCCATTCAGCTTTATTGTTTACAATAGACTGGGATGATTCATGCCATTGCCTCAAATACTTAGATTTGATGATACAAAGAAACACAGCATATCTGGATTATTCAGGTGCATAAAACTGCTGAAAATTCATGTGTTCACGCACTTGGACTCAACTGTATCTAGATCTCACAAACTGGCTTGTATATCATCCCCTTTTATTTTAGAACTATGCTCTTTGTAAGCATGAATCATCTCACAAGGCAAACCATAGACTTATACATTAAATATTTAACATTTTAGAAAAGAAAATCAACACAATTTTACAGAAAATCAAATTCTAAACCTCCCTCTATTGATCATAGCCCATAGCTTTTCCTGCCATACATATCTACCTTAACCAAAATCTTTATAAAACATTCTCTTCATTGTATCACCTTGCTTTCCACCCACTCCCTTTGATTAATAGGCTACTGAACAATTCCAAAGATAAGCTTGAACATGAACTTACCTCTAGCACTTTTTACAAAATTAAATGCTGTCAAAGTGGATGTCAATCAATCTATTATGGGGAATCCTGAGCATTTTTATCTACATGCCTTTCCCAGCACTGATACATAAAGTGGATGTCAATCAATCTATTATGGGGAATCCTGAGCATTTTTATCTACATGCCTTTCCCAGCACTGATACATATACAAAAGAACTTCCGACAAGTCAGAACATAGCTCTATATTCCTTGAGCACCAAAAGGCAACAGGACATTTATTTATTACCTCCTATGCAATCACTCAATACATGAAAGAAATGATTCAAAGAGAAAAATGATATATAGCCAATAATACAAATGCTATCAACTCTAGAGACTCATCCCTCCCTCTCTTCAAAAAATGGACATTATAATTTAAATATTTAATATTGAATTTAAAATAAATTTAAATCTCTTCAAATATCTACAATTACACTCATCTCTCCATTATTAATCTCATCTTGCTATGAATATGAGAATGCTATAAGTTCTCAAAAACACTAAGTCATAACTTATAGAAATAAAAAAAGGTTCTCTATAGATGTGTATAAATGCAATTACTATATTCCATATAGAAGTATAAACAGTTAATGCAATTACAATGTCAATATAGAGGATTTTAACAGAATGTCATAAGTTTTCTATCAAAGAGATAGTAAAAATATTAAATGATATAGACTTAGAAAATTTGTACATGGAGTCAGCTGAGAAAATGAAACAAACAGATCCATGAAGATTTGCAGTGGCAAATAAAAAACATACAAGAGAAAATGTAGATTATCAACCAAGGTCATACAACTCTAGAAATTATATCCTGAGAAACAGATGATGGAATAATGGAAGTGGTGGAAATAACTCGAGAGTTTACACTTAAAATTCAAAATTATTAAACATAGGACAGAATAAGATTGATTGTAGGAAGTGAACATAAATACACCCATTATAAGGAATTGCATAGAGCAAATAATCAATCTTATACAGAGAATGGTGAAGTCCATAATTAAGCTACAATCAGGGGAAACTAAATGTGACTTCATTAGAATATTTCTCCTGGTAAGGATCCTTACAACCCTGTAGGCATTATAATGGATGCTTACACCATTACATATAGTATTAGTAAGGTAGTTTTCAAAGATAACCTAGAAATAGAAAATTATTGTAAGCAAAAATGCTCATCAATACCAAAAAAAAAAAAAAAGAGGAATTTCAAACTAACAAAGGAACATCTACTGATGTTTTTCAAAATATAATGGATACTGAGGTAAAGTTTCACGTATTATTTTTAAAGATGACTCAAATTTCACTTGCAAAAGAAAGACAGTGCAGAGTGGAGTCTCAGAAAATCTATGTGAATTTATAAATTAATAATCATGTGATATTAAGAGGTTTAATACCAATTCTGCCCAATGGAATGATGATTAGTATGGATATTAAAGGACAAAAGACACCAAAATGCCAAACTGGGTTCAGATCTCTATGACTATATAAGTGAATGAGCTTCATTTGAAAATATTGGTTTTTTTTTATTTTGGCTCATATCTTTATTAAAGTTAACTAAATAGGTAAAAGGTGACTGCTAGAGAGTTGCATTGGATCCTATGATCTAGATGCAATGCTCTCAGGTCCAAGGTTCCTTACTTATGAAAGCCACAAGCTAGAAAGTAGTCAGGAGATATTGAATAAATAGATACTAGATAGGGATTTTATGCACAAACTTTCTTGCATCCATTGACTACTCTGGTTTACACTATGGAGAGTTTTGTCTCTGTGTTATTATTATTGTTGTTGAAAGAAATAAATTTGGTTCATTTTAATTAAAGTATCATTTGTAGAAAAAAATACTTCTAATCTTTTAATAATTAATATATATTTTAATCCTAATTTTCCATATGAACAACAAACATTGATTACTTGTTTAAAATAATTTGATTTCTTTTGTCTCTTACTTATATCAATTATAGTGTTTAATTTTAAAGCATAACTTGATTTTTTTTAGCAGCACAGTGTGACTTAACTTTCTTAGATGTAGTTTTTTAAATTAAACATATGTTAAATTAAGATTATATTGTAAAATTAATAAACTATAATTATGTTTTATCAGCATTATTTAACTACTTTTGGTAATGAACTTGCAAACATTATACATATATAGAAATAATGCTAGAAATAACTGTCAATTAAGTAATTTTAAATAAAAATCTAATATTATTAAAGAAAAAAAAGATGTAGCTCTTTATTAGATCTAGGTTTTCTCTTTCTACGGAGTATTATTTATGCTCACTGTCTATTGTAATCAGTTCTTAATATACGTATATATTACACAAAATTCTACACTTAAACTGATAGCTTATAGGATAGTAGACTTTTTAAACAGTGTTATTACTATTCTGGTTTAGATTTTCAATATTTTTTTTTAAATAATTATGACAACTGTGTAAAAATAATTTTAAATATCAAAATTGAAATAAATTACATAATAATAAGGAAGCAGATTTTATTTAAATAAAGTATTAATTAAAATAATAAATTTTTAATTGGGATAAAAATTAAGTATGGTTCCATTTTTTGAAAGACCCTCTTTTCATTCTATGAATGAACACATTTACAGTGTAATAAGCATTTACTTTATTTTTTTCTTATCGTAGAGCAGTTTTGCTATTAATTATCATATCTTAGGAAGAGAAAAAAATTTCATTTTATTTTATATAAGAACAAAAAATTAAATTTTTCAGTTTAAACAACTGTTGAAAAATAATATTTTGCAAGACAAAAATAAATTCTTATCATATTTTTGCAGACTGGTATGAAAAATGATCTGAATTAATCCAAGTATTTAAGCACCTTTTTTAAATATGTGTGATATGTATTAAGAAGATATAAAATTGTGAAGTCATACGATAGAAGATTTTAAATTTTATTCAAAACTAATATCACAGAAAAATACTTTAGGACATAAAAGAAATATGTATATATTGTACCTAGGTGTAATGAAAAAGATCAATCTAAGAAGCTAGCAGCTATGGCTAATAGCTATCAAGCTAGATAGGCAATGCTAATAAGCCAAATTAAGTTAATACGGCTAAAGCTAGATAAGACTATGCTCTGGCTAAGATCAGAGTTCTCACAGCTCCCATGATAATTTAGGTGAAGAATACAGGGAGCTACAATAATAATAATAATAATAATAATAATAATAATAATAATAATAATAATAATAATAATAATAATAATAATAATAATAATAATAATAATAATAATAATAATAATAATAATAATAATAATAATAATAATAATAATAATAATAATAATAATAATAATAATAATAATAATAATAATAATAATAATAATAATAATAATAATAATAATAATAATAATAATAATAATAATAATAATAATAATAATAATAATAATAATAATAATAATAATAATAATAATAATAATAATAATAATAATTCAATTCAATTCAATATCCATTTATTATGTGCATTTCAACATTTACACTTTAACAGAAATACACAATAAAAAAAAAATAATAATAATAACAATGATAATAATTAAAATTTAAAAAAAAAACAATTATAATCAAATACAAGCTAAATACATAAAATTATATATACATATATGTTCATAACTATACATTTAGTTGTTTTTTAACATTCATCACAAATTGATCGCAAAAAATATCAATATTATTAAAAGTTAGATTATATACCATTTGCAATCTATTAATAACTGATTTACCAAAGAAAGTATTTTTACATATACTAATCTTGAAAGTTTGCATTTCTCTTAATAAGCGACAAGGTACTTTCAATTCTATTTTTGATATACAGTTACTGACATCAATTTTCCCATCAATCAACTTTTTCAGTACTATCATATCCTTCAACATTCTCCTTTCTTTCAATACTGTTTTGACAGTTTGACATTCACCCATTATTAATTTATTAAATCTTTTTTCAATATTATATATTTTAGACTGAATATTAATCAGATTGAAGTTCCATATACAAGAATTATATTCTAAAACTGTAACAACAAGAGAAAAAAGTAACCTATATTTTATGGAAATAGATAAATCTCTCCCATATCTCAAAATACAGCCCATCTTTCTGTATGCTTTATTAATAATACATTTAATATGTGCATTAAAAGTAAAATTGCTACAAAATATAATTCCTAAATCAGATACAGTCTCTTTATATTTAATAACACCATTCTCAATTTTATATTGATAAACAGATTTTTCAGTTTTATTAGTATAGGAAACAATGCATGTTTTATTAATGTTAATCTCCATGTTGTTATACCTACACCATATAATAAAACTATCTATATCCTTTTGAACCTCAATATGATCACTATAAGTAATAATTCTTTTAAATAACTTACAATCATCAGCATAAGTAAGTATCATACTATTTTTTATGCTATGATCAAGATCACACATATAAACATTAAAAAGCAATGGTGCTAATATTCCACCCTGAGGAACACCTATCATATTATCAAAAAAAAGAGAATTAGTTTTATTCATATGTACATAAGATTTTCGACCCCTCAAATAATTGGAAAACCACTCAACTAAATGAGGACTAACACCCAACATTTTAAGTTTATACAAAAGTCTAATATATGAAACTTTGTCAAATGCCTGAGTCATATCAAAATATACAACATCTAATTGCTTCTGATCAGATAAGGCATGAGCAATATGATCAGATATCACCATTAAATTAGTTTCAGCAGATCTACCAGGTAAAAAACCATGCTGATAACTAGGTAATACCTTAATCATATCTACAATAATATTACTATAAATACACCTTTCATAAATTCTAGCAAAAGGTGACAGAATTGAAATAGGTCTATAATTACCCGAATCAGATCTATCCCCTTTTTCAAAAATTGGTATAATTTTAGCTATCTTAAATATATCAGGAATAATAGTTTTCTCAATTGATAAATTAATAATATAATGCAATGGTGCTACCAAACATTCAGCACAACCCTTGATAATAAAATTAGGAATATTATCATATCCCATAGAAGATTTCGATTTAAGTTTAGAAATTGCAGTAAACACTTCAGGAATTGCAATTTTATTAACATCTATATTCCAAAAACTTTCTTTATTAAATTTAATATCAACCATATTATCATTACTTGAAGTATCTAAGTACATATTAGTAAAATGATTGACTAGATCATCCATAGAAGGCCTAATAATAATAATAATAATAATAATAATAATAATAATAATAATAATAATAATAATAATAATAATAATAATAATAATAATAATAATAATAATAATAATAATAATAATAATAATAATAATAATAATAATAATAATAATAATAATAATAATAATAATAATAATAATAATAATAATAATAATAATAATAATAATAATAATAATAATAATAATAATAATAATAATAATAATAATAATAATAATAATAATAATAATAATAATAATAATAATAATAATAATAATAATAATAATAATAATAATAATAATAATAATAATAATAATAATAATAATAATAATAATAATAATAATAATAATAATAATAATAATAATAATAATAATAATAATAATAATAATAATAATAATAATAATAATAATAATAATAATAATAATAATAATAATAATAATAATAATAATAATAATAATAATAATAATAATAATAATAATAATAATAATAATAATAATAATAATAATAATAATAATAATAATAATAATAATAATAATAATAATAATAATAATAATAATAATAATAATAATAATAATAATAATAATAATAATTCAATTCATTTATTTACTGTACAAAACTACAGCATAAATCCAATTACAGTATTGCACCATAACAAATATATAAATACATAAATGAGTTTAAATGACAAATTATTAATATAATTATGTGCCATATTTCAATAAAAGATAATTAACACATTTAAAAATCTAAAGTAAAATTAAATATCAGCATATAAACAATTATTATTAAAACATTAATAATAACAAATAAATAAAAGGGATAAATATAAAGCGCGTAACAAAATAATAATAATAATAAAACAATTTAACATATATATATAAACAAAATCAAGTTAAACCAATCAAATATGACATTTAAATTTAATAACATAACAAAATTGATTATAATCTAAATTGAAGTAATTATTATTACTACAAATCTGATTATATAAATATGGCAGTCTAAATAAAGGAGAAAATCTAAGAACATTGGAATGACAAGTTTTAATGTAACAAACAGAAGCAGACCAAGTATCATGCACATGAGATCTAATTACAACAGTAGAAATTGTGTCAGATAAAAGAACTATTTTATTAACAAGTTTATAAAGATATTTAAGATCTCTATATTGTCTTCTAGAAGAAAGATGAACAACAGTTTTATTTCCCAAAGAAACATATTTAAAAAACTTATTACTCACTGATTGTAATAAGTTACATCCCTGTTTAGAGCTAGGATTCCAAATGACTGAACAATATTCAATGATGGGAAGAACCAATGATAAAAATAATTTAAATTTTGTATCACCACTGAAATGATGACCAAACCTTAGAATAGTACCTATAATTTTTAAAGCTTTACCAATAATCATTTCCAAATGAGGAATAAAGGATCCATTATTAGAAAATATAACTCCCAAATCTTTTTGGGATTCAACAGAAATAATTTTGTGACCATTAATAAAATAAGAAAAATGCAAAACTTCAGATTTTTTAGAATACGAGACTAAGGAACATTTACTGAAATTAACAATCATATTATTTAAATCACACCAAGCACTAAAATTATCTATATCCTTTTGAAGAAGAGTGCAATCAAACACAGATGTGATTCTTCTAAAGATTTTACAGTCATCTGCATAGCACAAAAGATAAGAAGATTTTAAGCAATCCTTAAGGTCATTCATATAAATGTTAAAAAGCATAGGTGCTAAAATACTACCCTGAGGAACTCCAAAATTACATTTAAACTTAGATGAAATAGTATTATTAAATTTAATATATGCAGTACGACCATGAAGAAAGGATTGAAACCAATAAACAAGCTTAGTAGAAAAACCCATTTGATATAATTTGCGAAGAAGAATACTGTGGTCTACTTTATCAAAAAGCTTTTGATAAATCAAAATAAACAACATCAAGTCTCTGCTGGTCCTCAATTGCGTGAGCTATATGATCATAAATTGTTAACAAATTAGTTTCTACGGATCTATTAGGTATAAAACCATGCTGTGAAGAAGAAATGAGTTTACTAACATCTAAAATAATTTTATTATAAACACACCTCTCAAAAATTCTAGCAATAGTATGTAAAACAGAAATAGGTCTATAGTTATTAAGACAATCACGTGAACCATTCTTAAAAATTGGGACCATTTTGGCACATTTAAGCACATTAGGAAAAACACAAGAATTCAGTGATAAATTAAAAATAAATGCAAGAGGAACTGCAATAAATTCAGCTAGCCCTTTGTAAATAAATGAAGGAATATTATCATTTCCCAAACTAGAATGAATTTTAAGTCGCTTAATAGCCATAACAACATCATCCTTAGAAATATGGTCAATCATACAATGAACAGTTGAAGAATTACAAAATAATAATAATAATAATAATAATAATAATAATAATAATAATAATAATAATAATAATAATAATAATAATAATAATAATAATAATAATAATAATAATAATAATAATAATAATAATAATAATAATAATAATAATAATAATAATAATAATAATAATAATAATAATAATAATAATAATAATAATAATAATAATAATAATAATAATAATAATAATAATAATAATAATC
>JAQFVV010009631.1:0-11072 GCA_028023455.1 Epiperipatus broadwayi | reverse complement strand
ATAACTGTTTTTTAGAAATCATCATCATCACTGTGAACCATTATCAATTCAATGTAGGAAAATTTCTTCAAGTTAAATCTACTTTCTCCAATTTATAGCCTCTTTTCTCTAATCACACCAAAAAGCTTCCTTATTTCATCCATTCTACTCACTTTTGGTTTCTTTCTAGGTTTTTTTAACAATCTCTTGGCATCCAGTTTAAAATGTCAACTATCCATCTAGTATTATCTCTATTAGAAATATGTCCAGCCCAACTACATTTCAGTCACTTAATTCTTTCAATGATATTAGTAATACTTAGTTTATTCTCTCACCCATGCATTTCATTTTCGTCTCTTCTTGTTACTTCTAACATATATGTTTCCAAACTTGTTAGACCGCTTCATCTTTGTATTGCTCTTCTGTTAAGAGTCCAACTCTCAAATTCATAAATATAAACAGGTAAAAAAATATTTATTAAAAACCTTTTTTTTTCAAAAACAGAGAAATATTTCCTTTTAATATTATTTCTACCAAAAGTACTCCATTCAAGCTTAATTCTATATTTAATTTCATCTGTATTGGTTCCACCTATATTAATAATCTAACCGAGGTATTTGTAGTTGTTAATGTGTACTAATTCAACATTATCAATCTTTATTTATTTATTTTTTTTTATTTTTTTTTTGGGGGGGGGGGGTCCAATGAACATTACTTTAGTCTTTGTAGTATTTATATTTGGTCTTACTTTCATTTGAGATTTCTTGAAGCTCTGCAGTATTATTTGCAAAAATATCCACACCCTCTGCAAAATCTAGATGACCTAAATAATATCCATTTAATTTTAGCTCCCCATTTTAAACCACAAAATACTTTTTGGAAAACTGCTATAAAATTTTTTGGAGATATGGAATCACCCTATCATACATCTTTCTTATTGTTAATCTTCTTAGTATAACTGTAATTCAATCATTTTTATTGCATTTTAATATATATTCTTCAGAATATGATATAACAATGTCCTGGATTCATATCTTGATAATCCAATGCTTTAAACATTGTAAATACAGGGGATTTGAACTCAGACTTTCAAGCACTCACCAATGATCCACACTATCTTATACAACTGATACACATGACCACACATATGAAGAAAAGATAAATAATCACAAATACACATATTTCATGCTAAACCAGCACTCATCAGTTGGTCCAGATTATCATCTCCCACACATATATATAATCAGTGCTCAGTTTATATTAAAATAGCAAATCTTCACACTTTAATGGACAGGCTTTAATCTACTTCAATCTCCAACTTTTCAGCCATCCATATCATTGAAAATCTGATGATGAAAAGCCAAATCCCATGCTGATGCCAACATTATTGCCAAACCCATGTTGACTTGAAGTCACTCTGATCCCTCATGTATAGGACCTTATCTATTTAAATTCATAGAAGAGTGATGATCAGGATACAAGCTTATATGTAAATATTTGAAAACCAGGCACTCTTCACAAGCCTGGAGCTTTAATTGTAAATATATGGGATTTGAAATCTCATATTTTTGTGAAGAGTGCCTGGTTTTCAAATATTTAATCATTGTAAAAAATGCTTATAGAATCAAATGCCTTTCCTTATTATTCATTGAACTTTCTATAACTTCTCTTAATACTTGAATATGATTCATTAAATCCTGCATGTACTTTTGGGTGGTTAAAATCCAAAATTTAGTGGCAATATGTTGTAATAATTCTTGTAAAGTATAGAAATGATGAAACTTTTTAAGTCTGTAATATCTAATATCTTTTTTATCAATATCATTATTGTATTCTTCCAATCATCTGATACAACTTTATCATTTAGACAGTTGATATATAACTTTGCCAACAATTTTTTTTATTTCTTCACCTACTTTTTTTAAGATATCAATTATAAAACCACCAAAACACCATTTCCTAAGTTTACACAAGCTGTTATTAACAGCAGCAAACTTTCCATATAGTAGTGCCATTCAGTATAGTTAACTAAATAGGTAAAACATGGCTGCTGGAGGATTCTATTAGATTTTTGGATCTAAGTGCAATAATCTCAGATCAAAACTCCTCACTGATGAAAGCTCAAGCTAGAAACTAGTCTGAGGTTATTGGATGAGTAGGCACTATACTGGGATTTTGTGTAAAAACCTTCTTACATCTATTGATTACAAAGGCTTGCACTGGGTGGCATTACTGTATGGGGAGTTTACTGCTGTTAATAATAATATCGATTAACAATTCCAGCAATATCTGCAGCTTTTCTTTTTTCCATAGATTTATTGTGTCTCATTTCATTTTAAATGCTAGACAATTCAAAATATGCAGTAAGTGCAGAGAATATTTTGGGGATTTTTTTTTTAATTCTTTACTGCTATGTAATTGTTTACAGAAATCTTCTACATATTTCACGACATCTCTCATTTTAATAGTAGTTCCATTTTTTTCTTATTATTGCAGAAATAAATTTCCTACCAATTCCAAAATACTGCTTTACACTTGAGATTTACTCTCTTCTATAGCCTTACTTGCTAATTCGCACTTATATTTTTTTATTTCGTTATTAATCTTTTTTTAGACCATTTTACAAAACTCTAGACATTCAATTCTGTTTAATGGATCATTTTTGTATATTTTCATATTCCTTCTTTTCTTCAAACACTGTTTTGACACATTGCATATAAATCAATATATTATTAAGACTTTTTTGTAAAATGCTATCCTGAAGAGTTTCTATTTATCGCAATCACTAACAATGATAATTATAGTAGATTACATGGTGTGATATAAAATAGCTTTTCCTTAAATGAAGTCAAAAATCAAAAATTTCTATGCCTAATCTATATGCTCAGAACACTCAATCAAGTTAAACTAACCCATTTTTTGACAATCCAAAAAAATTATCAACTTCATCCTATATTACCCTCTTTCAATCTATAATCATTTAATCATTCTTCCAGCATTGGTGCTTTTTTTTAAAACTCCTATCCCACACTAATAATAACTGTTTCATTAATTCCAATATCCTGTTTTTATATTTTCATTTTTAGCATACAAATTTTAACAAAAAAAAAAACAACATAAAATCTATAGATCATCTTTATGTTTCTCCCATTTTTATATAACTTTTTGTGAGAATCTTTCAATGCATTACACTCCAAAAATAAATGTTCAACACTCTTCCATCTTCAAATATTGTCGAAATTCTTATCCCATTATTATCTGCTTTCCTTGCTACTCCAAGATCCCAATCTCATGAGATACAAAATGGCTTCTTAATCTAAGTTATAAATTTAGAACAAGTAAAACATACCCTCACTTCAAAACCATTAAATACTGCAATAACTCCTTAATACTCAATTATTTTTTCCTCCTGCCCATTTTAATAATAGCAATTTCATTAATTCAACTCCTTATCTTCATATTCATCCATTCATTATGAAGAGCTAAATAAACATAATTTCTATTTCTTTCACCCCACTACTTGCATAAAAAAAGCAATAAGCTCTCTCTCTCTCTCTAGTGTTAACATACATCTTTTCATATTTTACATATTTTTATTTTTATACAAACTATTTATTTGTGATGCAATGTGATACATTGTGGCTTCCTCGAAGTCAGGAATCTCTCAGCCACTATGCCCAGAGAGTCCCGTTAATCACTTTACCTTCCCTTTCTATTCTCCACCCTAAGTTTTTTCCATATTATTTTCTAACCTGCTCCATACCATTTCCACAACAGTATCTTTGCCCACTCTTTGGCCTTTATATCTAATTCCCCCTTACCCTATTTCAAAACCAGCATAAAAACCTAAGAATTCTCTGTATAATCACTTTGTTTATATTTACTCTCCCACAACTTCATTATTTGCAATCTTTCTGCTTGTAAGCATTTATACTCAATTAACAGATGCCTAATATTTTCTATGCATTCCTTATATAACTTGCAGACTACATAATCCACCTTTCCCCATTTATGAGTATATTCCCTTGTTGTTAATAATCCTGTTCGAGCCTTAAACAGTAAACTACCTTTCTCACCATTATCATAAATTAACTCGCACTCAATATGTTTATTTCTATATATATTTAAACCCTTTTTACTCTCCATACTAGTTCTCTATTTTTCCAACTCCCTATTTTTTATTAATGCATCTATTCTTCTGTCCCATTACTTGCTACTATAACACTCAACAATTCTCCTAACAATCATCCCAACTTTTGTGTAAGTATACTGACAAAGTCTTTATCCAAATCTTCTGCATACCATACTACCCCTTCACCCATCTTGTTGCATGTCCTTTACTCATAATCCAAATAAATATTATTTTGGCTATTCTCTTATTATCCATAAATTGCAATCTACTAAACAATTTCATTTTACTTTTTGCATTTCTCATATAAAAACTTGACCATCCCATTTCTCCTTGAATTACCTCTTATACCGACCATACATTTGCATCTAATACATGTCTTCCTACTTCTCTTTGTACTTTTTCTAAGTAATCTAACATCCCATTACTAACACATAATGTGTTACTATAAGTTAACCCTACTACTGCCACTCCCTTACAATTATTGCAATATCATATTTATTATATAAAAACCCTGTTAATTTCTTTATCAGTCCTTTTCTTTTCTTTGCTTTATTTATCATTTTTTTCTCCCATTCATCCAAAAAATTCCTCTGCTTACTTAAGATGATTCCCAAATAGTGATACCTATTCACCACATTTAACTTTACATTCCCCAATAAAAATTATTTCTCTTTCCCCAGCATTTTCGATCGTTACTTTTGATTTTACTTTACTAAATTTAATCCCCATCCCTTTACCCACCCTTGCACATATCTTCAGCATAACTTCCATATCTTACCTACTTTCTGTGCACAAGAATGTATCAGCAAATGAAAGACCTGATAAAATATACACTCCCTTGCCATTTATTAATGGTATCTCTACACATCTTCCTTTCTATTTCTCTCTCCATTTCTCTCAAATATACCAAAAACAAAATAGGTTATATAAGGCATCCTTGCCTTAGTCCCACCCCACTTTTAACATTCTGTATTTCCTAATTGATAAATATAGTAATTATTTAATCTTGCAATAAAATAGCTCCATTCATTCCCAGATTTACTAAACTTACCCATAATTTATTTCTATTTACTCTATCATAAGCCTTCTCTATAGCTATAAAGACATATGTATTTCTACTCATATCTATAAGTTGTGTGACTACAAATAAACTATCTCCTATATACCTATCCAATTGAAAACCTTCCATTTCTCGCACTATATTACTTTCTTCCATCCATTTCGCCACACATCCAACCACCATATATGCACAAACTTTATATAACACGTTACGGTTATTGGTCTATAATTGTTTAATTTTCTGTGATCCTTACCCTTTCCTTTATTCCAGCTATCTGGAAATTCTTTTGTGCCATCTTATTAAAACATGATAATAGATTTAATTTTGTTCTATTTTCTAAATTCATCACCATCTCTGCTGCCCATCCATACAAAATAGATAGTGTTAAAGCGCCCTCTACTAAGATATTTGTGAAAGATGAAAAACTATTTAGGATTTGATGATTGTAAAGTTTAATAAATTTTCTAAATAATGCCCTATTAAAAAAAAAACTACATGCAGATAAAGTTATATATATATATGTTGGAAGTTTCCTTCATTAAAGAAAGGATCACCTTTCAAAATATAATTTTTAACTATTAATTTCCATTTATCAATTTCGTTACATTTTATATCATCAAAAGATTACAGAAATTATAATCAACCACTCTCATATTTTGATCCTATGCTTGCAAACTTTGAGAAAAAATTCATATTAATGACTGCTATGATGCATTTTCATCCAAACAGATCTCATTAGATCAAGTAAGCTATTTAAATATCATTGAAATTGCTTCTAGTGAAAAAGAACATGCTACAGAATACACATTTAAAACATATATTTTTATAATATATATATTTCGTATCAATAATTATGCGCTTATAACACTCGTTAAAGAAGTTATATATATTATTAAATTTATTTAAAGCTTAGCGCTTTCAAAGCTCTATGGCTTCATAATCATAGCTGTGTGCGGTTGATAGTGATGAGGGGGATGATTCAAATTTATGTTAATTAGATGTTTCGGTATTTTATTTAAAATATTGTTTGAATTAGTTTGTCCATCTTCAAAATAGGTGTATATATTTATTAATTTTTAGCATTTTTTTTTCAATAAAATCAAAAAATGATCCACACACGATTTGTCCTTATGATCCAAATCCAAATATTTCAAATATATTAAGCTATATAGATAGTAATTAAACCTAAGCAAATAATCTTCCCTTCTGTTATAGAAAGGAAAAACAAAAGCTAATTATAGTGATACAGATTTAACTTAATAACTAATGAAAGAAGTAGCTTATATTAATAATTGTAATATCATGCCTTTAATATATTGAATCCTAAACATTTGATATAATAGACTATAATAAAAATAGTTGAATATTTCATTATCACAGATTGGAGAAAAATAATTGTACTTCAAATTACATCATAAATTATAGTGCAAGGTTGTTATTATTAATTAATGCATGTTTAAAACTATAGGGAAATAATTAAAATGACAGAAATAAAATTATTAAAAAGTTTAAAAGTAATAAAAATGTAGAAATATATATATTAAAAATATAGAACAGTTTAGGCAAAAAAAAATCAATTAAAAACAAGAATACGATAAAAGAATAATATTAATTAAAAATTTATAAAGATGTACAATTATGGGGATCATTAAAATATATTATTTTTAAAATTCATAATATAGAATATTGTTTGTAATATTTTTTATATATAAGTACATATGTACAGATAAGCATTAATTACATAATTATATATATATTTAAATATTGTAACCCTGATGATGATTTCTGAGCAGATGAAACAGTAAGCAAGAAAGAATAAATTCTATTTTATATTATACATGAAAAGTGTTCATTTATGATGTATATATTTTATTTATATCATACACAGGTTCAATTAAACATTCTCAACTTAAATCAAATTTAGAGGAATATAAAAATAACATGATTATAATTTATACAGGTGCTACATCATGTCACTATTGATTTTATATAGTATTATTCTAGACAATAGCCCAGGGATCACAATTGCAATTAAGTGAAAATTTTAAATATGTTCTTGCTCTAAATTTTTTATACATTATTTTTTAAACCTGGTAATATTAATTTCAAGATTAGTGAGCCTAAAGACAAATGTATATTCACTGCTGAAAATATTATGAAATTGTTAAGAGTTAATTAGTAAAACTATATATATTCAACACTCAGTTACACAGTTGACATCTCTTCCTCTATATTCTAAAAGGTAAATCAACTGTTATAATTTTGACACATTACATCTATAAGGCAATGATAAAAAGAGCTCTTAAATATTCTATTTCAGTTTAAAGATCCTCCAACATTCAACCATAGTGGGAAAATGTACAAGACATTACTCCCCAGGCTTACTAATGGCTGGACATAGTATAAATTCACATACGAATGGTGTTCAAACCAGAAAAAAACAATCTATCAGATGATCATATTATTTTACATTGTAAATAAATAATCTAATAAAGACTAAGTATAACTCAATATTATAATTTGAATTTATTCTGTGAATATTTTTGAATTTTCATGGAGACTAGATAACAAAGTTAGCCACAGTTAAAAATATAGAGTCACATCTAAAATGTTTAGAAAAAGTTATAATGATTAGTGCACTCTCTTACCCTGCCCATGATCTGGAGTTTGAATCTAGATAAAATGGTAAATGTTTCATTACCTGAATATTTCTAATCAAGTCTAGATTTTTCTTTTTTTTTCAGATAATCATACCATAACCGATCCAGCTTACCATTCAACAATTAATTGGTAAATAGGTATATAGCTATATTTAACTAAAGACCACAATAATCTCAACTGGTCAGATGAAATGCCAATGCATTGTCCATAAAATAAAAATATGCCAATATAATGTGCCACATACAGAGGCAAAACTTTCCATACAGTAGCACCACTCAGAATAAGCTAGAGTAATCAATGTATGCAGAAAGGTTTGTATCTAAAATCCCTATCTAGTGCCTACTCATCCAATATTCCCAGATTAGTTTCTAGCTTGTGGCTTTCATCACTGAGAAGCCTTGGATTTAAGAATATTTGCACCTAGATCTTAGGGTCTAACAACCCTCCTGCAGCCACCTTTCACCTTATTAGCTAACTTTATAAAGCTTTGAAGCCAAAATGAAAAGAGAGTAATGTTTTCAATACAAACTCATTAGCTTGTATAGTTGTATAGATTTGAACTCAGTCCATCCATACAAATCTTGGTGTCTTTGGATCTTTAATAACCAGTCATCAAAAGCAGTGCTCTCAGATTCAAGGTTCATCACTGATAAAAACCACAAGCTAACAACTATCCTGGGGATATTGAATCAGTAGGCATTAGATAGGGATTTTATGCACAAATCTTCCTGCATCCATTGATTACTCTGGTTTGCACAGAGTTACACTACTGTATGGAGAGTTTTGCCTCTGTGTAAACAGTTTGTGCAAGCATAAAGAATGGTGATCATTTGAGGTTTAGTGGTTTAATACCAATCCTGCCCAATAGGATTGTGGTGACTGTGGTTACTAAAGAACCAAATGCAAAAAGTATGGATGCTGAATTGAGTTCAAATCTATATGACTATACAAGATAATAAGTTTGAATTAAAAAGATTATTGTGCTTTCATTTTGGACTCAAAACTTTATAGTTAGACAATAAATTAAAAGGTTGCTGCTGGAGGGTTGCATTAGATCCTAAGACCTAGGTTCAGTGCTCTGATCCAAGCCACAAGCTAGAAACTAATCTGGGGATATTGGATGAGTAGGCACTAAATAAGGATTTTATGCACAAACCTTCCTGCATCCATTGAGTCATGTTACTGTATGAAGAGTTTTACATTTGTGTAAACAGCTGATATAAGCATAAAGAATGTTGATCATATGATGTTTAGTGGTTTAATATAATGTGCCTTAGTAACTGGTATTGAAGACTTTGTATTCTCATAGTTACTATATTAATGGCTGCCTTTACAATAAAAGTTAAACAATGAATAATACATATTATACAATAAAGGTGACAAATTTAAAAATTCCATATTTACTATGAGTTCCACATGCAGTCATTATTACATCTGATTCGCTATCACATAAGCATGTTTAAAGCGCATTTTTCAAAGGTTTTAGCTTTCACGTTATTACAATATTATTTATAATAGTGATATTAGCGATTAAGCCAATGCTCATGCGCTTTAAAAATAAATTATAAATGAATACTCTCATTTTTCCTAACACAAGATATCGTATTTTAGAAAGGATGGAATGAATCCACCCATCCTTTCGACCTAAACATTTATGTATGGACAAATCTTAAGCGTATGGAAATGAGAGCATGAAGGTGTTAAGCAATCACTTTAAATTACATTTGTTATGTTTGAACGAATGATGCTTGCGAAATCCTAACAATTTAAGACATGTCATTCTTTAGTTGAAATTGAACATATATAATGAGATATTATTTTATATAGTGTGATGTTTGGGTAATGAGATATTATTTTATATAGTGTGATGTTTGGGTCGAAAGGATGGGTGGATTCATTCCAACCTTTCTAAAATACTATATCTTGGGTCGGGAAAAGTGAGAGTATTCATTTATAATTTATCTTTAAAGCGCATGTGCATTGGCTTAATCACTAATATCACTATTACAGTATAAAAACATAGTGCTATATAAAATAATAACTCAATATTATTTATAGTAATGAATCAAAATGATCAATATATAATAAAATCAATATTTAAAATAAATAATCAAACAGTTTTATTGTTCAGGAGTTTATAAAAACTT
Organism: Epiperipatus broadwayi; assembly: GCA_028023455.1. Classification (NCBI taxonomy): domain Eukaryota; kingdom Metazoa; phylum Onychophora; class Udeonychophora; order Euonychophora; family Peripatidae; genus Epiperipatus; species Epiperipatus broadwayi. The sequence goes on along the minus strand of JAQFVV010009631.1, from coordinate 1,093 downwards.
TGAGCACTGCCAGAATTGAATATGTTCGGAGGATATTATCTGACCCTTAACACTTCACTAAACTATACATAGTATAATAAAATTTACTTAACGTGTATGAAACAAAATCATAATAACCATATAATAATGAAGTTTTGATAATGTAGATTCACTTTCATGTATTATATATTAGTAAAATGGAAATTAATGAAAACCATTATGCTGGATTTTTTTTTATATAAATTATACTAAATAATGAAAATATAAAATGATGAAAAAGAAAAGAAAAAGTCAAAAACAACTGACAAAAGATATGGTGCATAATACAAGCCTTTCTCACACTGCTAACACCACTGTTCATCCATCAGAATATTGCCATGACAATATCCTCTATGTAGTTCAGACTTTTAATTTTTCTGAATTATAAAGTTGTGTCAATACTTTATAGTCTAAAAAAATTAAGAAAATAATGAAACAATGTCTAACTTCAAGAGCAAACCCTTTTTTCTGGGTGCCTGAAGAAATGAAGGACAGAAAGAGGGAAAAAAACTACTCTAGAAATGAGTTTTACAATGACTATCCAAACCAATTTGAGAACCATAAAAATATCCACATATAGAACAAATTGGTCCATTTTTCTCTTTTACTTGATATTTTACAATGTTATCTTTTAATTTCTTCAGTAGAAACCTTTTCTTTCTGATATACTTTAATACCATGCTCAATTGTAACTCTCCAATATATTCTATTTTCGTCATATCTTCTCAAAGGAAACAAATGATGCTGCACTTTTTTAGAATGTTTTTGAGATAATTCTTATAATGTAGAGATTAGATTTATCCCATAAAAACTATGCTCAGTATCACTATAACACATCTTTTAAGAAAATCTTACATTGTTCATTCATTTTATATGTCCAATCCAATGAAGGTGTGATTTTATGATGGTGGACTTTATAGTATCTCATCCAACAAATTGAGGAACATAACATCTTGCCACTTTTCTAATGTCTTTACATTGCACCGATAGAGTATCCAAGTTTCAAATTCAAACGATAAATTAACTAAAATAACAAATTTTATATACAGATAATTTCCGTGGTGAAATATTCAAT
>JAQFVV010009630.1:0-11081 GCA_028023455.1 Epiperipatus broadwayi | reverse complement strand
AAAATGAATTCTATTAATGAAATCTATAGTAAATATGCCTATGAGTAAGTCGGTTAATATTGTCCATAAACTTTAATGAATAATAATTTTTTGATAATTTATTTTCTTTGCTATGTTTTGTGAAATATTTTAATCTTATTGATGGGTTAATATCTTTTCAATGTTACTTATCAGTATGTAGATAGGTAGTATGGGTACTAAATATTTAATTGATGAAAAGATGTTTACCTTCATCATTGTCGTTGGTGATAAGTTCATCTATTCTAGTATTAGACTAGTATTATTAAATTCTCTTATTGATGATGAGATGCTCATCTTATAGATCTTTTATTTTTCATATACACTTATATGATAGTAATGGTATCATATTATAAATGTGTTTATTCAAGTAAATGATGCTTAAAATGTGCATGTAATAATAATAAGATTAGAAGATAATAAATAAAGAGTAAGACGATGGCTAAAGGTTGAATATAAAAGTTGTTTTGACCTTAATGTTATATGAAACATTGGGCCATGTTGACATCACATTTGTTCAGAGAGACTTAAATGTTACACAAACCTAAGTAGATACCATTTAGGTAGTATACTCTGATAAAGAAAATATTTAAAATCTATAAAATGTAGATACATCTCTTTTAACCTATTTTAATTTACAATAGTAAGAGTTTATTCATATCCAATATATTAGTAATCTTCTTTAATAAATTTGTATATGTTTTAGCAACACATAGAGTTTCATATCATTTTATATACCTGTTGTTTATTTATAACAGTGCTTATAAATAAACTCATTTATTTAAAAAAGAACATGATTAAAGATATTGATTTATTTATCTTATATTTATTTTATTTTAATATTTATGCATTAATATTATGTTAATAATATTATATAATTGTTGTTTTTAAATAAAGATTTGCATTTTATTTATCACCATCATCACTTGGATTCATATTGTGTTCACATAAATTTAATTACAATTATCAAATTTTCATTATACTTTATATAAAGAAGTTAAGTGAATATTATTTATGTGAAACATTTTCTGTCAACACATTCACACTTCTTTCACATCTATATTTATATGCTATAAAATAGCACAAAATACCCATTTGTGTTCAGTCATATCCTAAGAAACTTTATTTATACAAAATATATATGGGTATTGATATTAAATCCCTGAAAAGTTATAAGAATTAAGATATTATTTGTTAGTTGTGATATTATGCTAGCATGAACAGTTATATACTTATTAGCATATACATTGTAAGAAATGCTATTAAACTCTGAGATATATTATAAATAATAATATTCACATACAATAGTGTAATAATGCACATTAGGTTAAGGTAAATTTGTATCATCACTTGTTGGTGAATGATTGAATGTTGGTACTACATTTTAAGTTAGACATAGATTCTTTGATGTAGCCTCAATTCAATGTTACAAATTAGTGATCAGATGCATAGTCTCTTTATTTATCATTTCAGTATATATATAAATTATAAATTAAACCTAAATGGAGTTTTATGGGTAGAAACAATATTAAAAAAATATACCCATCTATTTGAAAAGGAAAGTTTTTAATAAATATGTTTTACCAGTTTATATTTATAGATTTAAGAATTGAACACTTAACAGAAGAGCAACACAGAGATTTAAGACCCTTCAACAAATTGTGGAAATATGTATGTTAGGAGTAACAAGAAAACGATTGAAAGCAAATTGCATGAAAGAGAGAGAGAGAGAGAGAGAGAGAGAGAGAGAGAGAGAGAGAGAGAGAGAGAGAGAGAGAGAGAGAGAGAGAGAACAAACAAGTATTACTAACATTATTGAAAGGATTAAGAAAACTAAAGTTGGACAGGGCATATTTCTAAAATAAATGATAGTAGATGGATGTTCAAATCTTATCCTGAATTCAAAAAATGATAAAAGGCCTTGTAACACATCATTTGTGAGATGGATTGATGAAATATGGAATGGTGAACTGGATTAAATTTGGCGAGCTTGAAAATGATGATGGTTATGATAATTTATGTAAACTATATATATATGAACCATTATAAGAAATTTTATTAAATATTATTAATTTATATGTTCAAACTTTAACATCAGTTACTTTGTATCAAGATGTTTAAATAAGAATCACATTATTAAGGCGATGTGATTGGAATTGCTTAGAAAACACTTGATAAAAACAGTTGATATCTGAAAGAATATTGTGGAGATTATTTGATTTAAGCAACTTGTAGCAATATATAAAATGAAACAAAAGTACTAGAGATGACCACTGAGTTTTAATATCATTTTGTTTATTGCTTATGAGTATATATATGATTTGAGTATAGTATTTATTTTTTAATATTACATGTATCATCATCATCATCATTTTAAACTATTATTGACCAACTGCAGGATAAATAACTTTTCTAGTTTAATCCAGTATTGCAATGTTAGTATGATGTAGCCATAGCTTTCTAATTTAGGAAATTAAAAATGGGAAAACTCTGCATGTATATATATATATATATATATATATATATATATATATATATATATATATGTTTCTGAAATCTTAACTCTTCACTGAGGTGAGCCATTAAGCTTGAAACCAATTGGTCTGGAGATGAGGATAGTACAATAGAGATTTTGAATTCTTTCTCTGATGGTATTTATTATTAAAGCTTGTTTGGAGTTAGTGGTAAGCTCCATCTAGTGAACACACACACACGTATATATATATATAATTATTCAAAACAATACAATAATTAATACAGTTGTAATTATAAATTTTATTAAACACCCATTATTATACTAAGTAATAATTTACTAAGACTGTAACCTTAGAAATAAGCATCTGAAAAATACGAAGGTAGGGACCTCTATAGGTTGTGTTTTTAAGACCTATAGAGGTCCCTACCTTCGTATTTTTCAGACGCTTATTTCTAAGGTTACAGTCTTAGTAAATTATTAAATAATTAATACAGTAAAAAATATTTAAAAAAAAACAAATATATACCAATTTAATAGAAGTACTTTCAACTATCTATGTAGTCGTTGTCAACTATTAAATTGGTATATATTTGTTTTTTTAAAATATTTTTTTACTGTATTAATTATTAATAATTTACTAAGGCTGTAACCTTAAAAATAAGCGTCTGAAAAATACGAAGGTAGGGACCTCTATAGGTCTTAAAACACAAGCTTACGCTCTTTTCTTCATAGCATAAGCTTGTGTTTTAAGACCTATAGAGGTCCCTACCTTCGTATTTTTCAGACGCTTATTTCTAAGGTTACAGCCTTAGTAAATTATTAATTAATATAATAATGGGCGTTTAATAAAATTTATAATTACAACTTTAAATTATTAATTATTGTATTGTTTTGAATAATTATATATATTTTATTATAATTGGAATACAGACATTGATTAATAATTTACATATATATATATATATATATATGTAAATTATATATATATATATCTATATATATATAATGTAGTCGCACAACATGCAGATTGAATCTTACAACCATGACTTAAATATTCATAAATGCCATTCAACTTAAAAAAAAAAACAAATTCGTCTATCACATTACATTTATATATTTCAGATAGAACCTATATTTGTTAAGTGTAATAGACTTGAACATCCGTAACTACATTAGAATAGCAATTATAATTTTTTATATTAATGGATGTTTTGTTATATTATTATATGGTCTGAAGTTCCTAAACCTGCAATCTTAATTAAATATCATATGCAAAATAACTATATAGCATTAAGAATATTGTATGCAAGATAAGGGCATTTTTTATTTTATTTGTTTCACACGTTTAAAAAAATATTGTAACCGCAAAGTTTAAATATGTAATTAATAATTACATGCACAAAATTATATGTAATTATCAGAACAAATAAAATGCATATCTTAAGATTGTTAAATTCCATTTAATCTAAAAAAAAAAAACAGGTCAGTATTTTTGCACTACCTTTGTGTTTCAGATATAATCTATTTGCGATTAGGTGTGCTGAGATTTAAAATTTTTTATTTTCTACTAGAAGAGCAAACATAGTTTTTATATTAATGTAAGAGATGTACCTGTTTTTATGTTTAAAGACATCAATATATAAACCATGCTTTGTAAGAGAATGTTGAGATTAATTCTCATTATATATATATATATATATATATTACAAAGAAATCAAGTTATATGTCACATGACCTAATTTAGCAAGATTGTATTACAAATGTTATATATATATGATTTGCAAATCTTATTATAATTTTGGCACACTACTTCAGACAAACATATTAATTATTGAATATTACTATTATTGGTACTGTGGTATTAGAGCTGTGACATGAAGAATTATAATCGTTTAATAATTATAAATTTATTAAATGCACATTACTTACGTAAATAATATTTACTGAGGCTATAACCTCGATAATATGCATGTAAAATTATTTTAATAGATTTCTAACTATAAAATCTTTCCATTGACTCGTAGTAAATCGAAAGATTTCGCGAGTATTAATGTGTAATAAGAAATGTGGACTTAATCAGTGAAGTATTGAATAGCTTCACGCTCGCAGATCTAACTGCTTCAGCTTCACCTATTTAAATAGAAAGTAGGTTGAAGTAAAGAAGGGGTGCCCCTATTTCCAATTGGGATTCCCCTCTTTTCTTCCATAGCGTAAGCTTGTGGTTAAAATACCTGTAGAGGTCCCTATTATCGCATTTTACACACATATTATCGAGGTTATAGCCTCAGTAAATCGTTTAATAATTAAATTAATTAGGTTATTAAATCAAAAACATATTTTAAAATCTACATTAAATAAAAACAATTTAACAAAAAAATTCGAAAAGTATTAATGTGAAGAATAGTTAAAATGCGTGTTTAAATCAAATTGAGTGTGTGTTCACATGTGCATATTCTGCATAATCTATTTTAATACATATTACAGGCTTACACCTGCATTTATATATGTAATATAAGCGGGATTTGAACTTAGACTTTCACATGACCTACAACTCTCAGTGCCATCTTATATTGCTGACTTACCTGATCACACATGTTGAAAATATAAATAATCGCCAATATATGTATTTCATGCTAAGCCAGCACTCATCAGTTGGTTCGGATTACCATCTCCACACATATATGCAATTAGTACTCAGCTTTATATTAAGATAACCAATCTTCATACTTTAATGAGTGCTGGTTTAGTATAAAATACTTATATTGGTGAATATTTATCTTTTCAACATGTGTGTGATCAGGTGAGTCAGCAATATAAGATGGCACTCTCAGATTTTTTATATGCAATAATAATATTTCCCCTCATTTTATTATGTAAAAGCTGTATAATACGGATAAATTGGTGAACAGCCAAATTATTTTAAACAATATCATAAACCTGTTCAATTAATTGGTCAAATATCTTGCTCAAATCAATAAACGTAACATTTAAATCACTTTTGTATTCCTGACACTTGTCTTGAATTTTCTTGGTAACAAAAATTGTTTGTAGAATTTCTTAATTCTTTAAATCCATGTTGTGTCTCTAGAAAACATTCATCTTTACATAGAAGCAATTCATTCAACAAAATTCTTGAATGTGTCTTTGCTATAGTGGATAATAATAATATTCTATAATAATTACTACAACCCTATCTATTTCCTTTGTTTTTAAAAATTGGAATAGTAAAAGCATCTTTAAATTCTGGTGGCACAAGTCCATATGTCTATATATTGTTAAAAAATTCCAATAGTTTTAAAGCTAACATATTATTACTATATTTTAGAACTTCTTCAGGCATTCATCAGTTTTACTAAAGAGCTGTTTTGATTTCACTAAGCTGGATATCTTTAGCCAAATCTAAATGAGTAGATAAAATGGATGTCATTAAAAGTTAACATCTGCATTCTTGTATCATTATATGAAATATAATTGTTAAAAATATCATTATTATATAACAGTGCCATTTTTAGATTTAATAGGATCGTGATGCATTTCTCAAGTTTATTCATGTGACAAAAAAAATAGAGTGACAATGATCAGCAAATGTCTATATCTTCTTTAAAATGTTAATCTATTTTTTTAAGCTTGTTTATCAATTCATTGAACTTTTGCTTTCAAATCTCTATATTTATTACAAATTTCCACATTTAATTTATTATTTTGCCATGCAAAAAATATCACAGTTCCTTTTAATCAAATTACTAATAATAAGATTATTACCAGAAAACAAAATCATGATTCTTCTTTTTAGTGAATCCACCCCCCCCCAATAAATTTACGTGTATTCATGGCTAGAAGTATCTATTATAATGCTAAATTTTATAGATCTGAGAATCCAAAATAGTAATAGCTATTGAAATTTACTATGTGGAGTATATACTTCTAGACAATGAATATCAGTTTTTTTGTGCATATAAAAGACCGATTTTCTTAATGGAACCACCATCTTAATCTTGTGTGTAAAAACAACCAATCTACTAATTTATAGTATATTTTTAAATAAATTTAAAGTTATAAGATTATTAATCATTGTCAACAAAAATTCAGTCATCTTTTTTTATTATATACATATTTTGTATAAAGACGTATGATTATAAAATGACATATGTTTGAAAATCTGATTTTTCCATCAGAACAACAGTCAATTTTTATCGTAAGTATTATAAATGCAACTTATTTGTTTTTAAAGAGTGAATATTATTCATCATCAGCTGTATCCTTGCAATAAAATATGAATTTCAAAATAAAAGATAAAGACAAACCAAAAAAAAGTACAATTTTATAGATATGTTTTACAATGATTATACAAACCAGTCTATCATGCATAAATATACCCATTGTAAAAGACCCAGAAAGAGACCACATGTGAGATGGATGGATAAAATAAGAAAGTATGCAGGGGTGATGTGGAGAAGAGAAGCTAAAGATCGGAGAAAATGGATTAAACTTGGAGAGACCTTCATCCTGCAGTGGATTGATAATGATTGATGATGATGATGATACAATGTGCTGATAAATTTTTCTGTATATATGATATTTTGCAGTGCAGTACTTTAACTTTTTTGCAGAAAACTTTTCTTTCTGAAATACTTTAACACTATATCTAATTAGTAGTTCACCAAGCCATCCCAATAAAAATCATTATTGCATTTTTTGCAATGACTTTGGGATAATCTTATCATAAGCAGTTAACTCTACTCTTCCCATGAAAACAATGTTCAAGTTTGCCATAAAACACTTATTCAGAAAGTTTTATTTTATTCATTTATTTCAAATGTACTATTCAACAGTGTGATTTTACAATAGTGGAATTTATAATGTTCCATCCAGCAAATTGAAGAACATATTGATTTATTTTGATCTTACCATTATATTATAAAATTTACAGAAAATCTTTAATAACTGAAATACAGGCTTATTATATGCCTGTATCAATATATGTAATATATAGGGTATATGAACACAGACTTTCACACAACCCATCACTCTCCACTCTATCTCATAAAACTGACACACTCGAACACATATATGTCAAAATGATAAATAATCACCAATATACGTATTTCATGCTAAATCAGCAATCATCAGTTAGTCCAGATTATCATCTCTATACATATATGCAATAAGTGCTCAAATATATCTTAAGATAGTCAATCTTCATACTTTAATGGACAAGCTTCAATCCACTCCACACTCCAACTCTTTAACTTTCCATCCAATTTAACTGAATTTTTTTCTGTTTTATTTAACACTGACTGATAGTGTCTACAAGTTTCATTTCCATACAATAAATTAGACAAAATAACAATTTTAAATCATTAATAAGACAGTAAAGACATTCTACACAGAGTAGAAGTTATTTAGATTATTTTAAAACTCCATATAAGACCCACTCACATCATGTATTAATTAAATAGAAAAAAATTATAGATTTATATTGTATCTTTTATTAGATTTAAATTTAAAGACTGTATATCACATTTCAACATAAAATTCAGCTAATCTTTTTTATTATATGTACATTTCAAAAGAAAACTTATTTTTATCACCTGTTTCAAAGGTTTAAAATCCAACTTGCATATTGGGATAATATTTCGATCTTTATATTGATATATTATAAATGTGTCTTTTTTTTATTTTAAAGAGTGAATAAATTGTATAGTCAATCACACACATATATAGTGTTTAAACTACCAATAAATTATTAAACACACACTATTTAGGATAGGGACCATTTCTATCTGAGTATAAGTTTTGTAATGAGATTTAAATTATCTACACTTGAGTGTGTTCAATATCACAATAGCTTAAATACCATTTTAACAATGCTATGAAACGTTACTTTAGTTTATAAACAATGAACGCAAGGCATTTGAAAAATGAATGAAAGTGAATTTTAATAATTTATAAAGTTATATAATATATTGCATCTTTAAATTAAATTAAAGTGTATATTAGTGAGAAACAGTTAATCTCTGAAATATAAACAATATTTAACACAATTTGTAAAAAATATAGACAATTATAGTGAAATCCGATAATCATAGAGCTTCGAAAAATAAAATCGTAACAAATTGATTTAAATATTACATATATATATATGAATAGGATTGATTGTAAATTTTGATATTTTAAAAACGAATGTTATTTTTATAATACATAAATAAAAGGGTTTGATTATTATTTGATGTGAAAATCAGATTTTCAAAATTCTGAATCACTTGATGAAAATAAGTTTATGATTGAAACAAACATATAAAGAGACAATGGGTCAGGAGTTTTCATGTTGAATAATAGTTTATGATCTGATGATGACATATAATATATAACTCTGGTGCAGAATCTATTTATTATTCTCTCACCTAAATGCACAGCACTCTTACTGAAATAGTTATTATCTTTTATCAGAAAATAGAGCTAAATGTCTTACAAAAAAAAGTATACAAAATTATTTTAAAGCATAGAAAGATAAAAAATCTTGTAAATTTTCGTTGATGAAAAAGAAATTACACTAGCATTTAACCAATTATCTATTTATTAATTATATTAAATATTTAAAATCATTTAAATCATTTTATGATTATATTACCTGCTATGAAAGTATGTATAATTTACAACTACAAAAAGCATATTTAAAGGTGTAAACGGATTATGCATATTTAATAAATCTCAAATATGTAAAAAGTATATTAAGAACTTATATATTAATTATTAATTCTGTTTATGAACGAAAAAGTCCATTTTTGCTTTACACACACACACGCACACATATATATATATATATAAACAAGTTTATATCTTTACATCTATATATGCACAATAAAATGTGCAAACAACATACACTTTCATATCTCTAAGTGTATATACGGAATAAAATATGTACACACATACATATGTGTACACAAATTTATACATACATAAATTAAATAAGTATATAAAGATCTATTGTTTAACCGCATTGCTTGTAGAAGGTTTCTGTCTTTTTTTTTATGGAAAAAACTTCTTTTGCATTATGACCATTTTTAAATTATCAGTTATGAAAGTCTGGTCATTTTTATGTAGAATGCAAAATCTATAAACACTTATTTAATGTATCTACTGTTTTCCAATTCATCTACAGTGTTTAAGATTCATATCACTTTGCTATATACATCAATTTTTCTGTTTGCAGTTGATAATGATAAAAATACAACTTTTAAAATTGTTTTAAATATTAGCTGGACCATATTTTATGATTTCTGACTTGAAATTATTATACTTTATCTAATCTATTTTTAAAAATATTGTATCTTCAAAAGATAATTTTAGTTTAGATGGAGAAAGTGGTTTTTATGTAGTTTTTAGAATTTACCATGGCAAAGTGTTTTTGAAGAAGGCAATTAAAAACTGTTTCCTTTCAAATTGTAATGATTTGTAATTGCTTTATCCAATAATGTGTTACAGTACCTAATATTTTTAAAATAGTTGTAAGAATTTATTATTATGTTATGTTTTTTTAAATTATATTCTTTATTTAAATCTTAAAAAATTGAATATAAAAATATTAAATTTTTAGTGATTTGTGGAAATATACATAGGGTTTGTCACCTACATCAATTGTAAAAATATTACCAATATAATTAATTTTAATATTACAGATATGGGTATCTATTTTTTAAAGAGATCATTATAAATTATATTTTTGTTAAAATTATGTATGCATTCAAAGAAAGTATAAAGTTCATCTTCATTGTGTATCTATATTGTAAATATATTACATATGGAATTAACTCGGGTATGAGTTTTAAATGTACTAATTTTAAATATAGATATCTCTGGTTGTGCCATAAAAATGTTAGCATAATTAGATGTCATTTTAACTTCATGATATGATACCTTATTTTAATAAATAATGGGTAGTACTGAAAATAGTTTTAGTATTATATATCATATCTAATTAGTAAAGAAACATTATTGAAAGGATTAATGTGATTTGCCGTTACACTCTGGCTTTATAGATTATCAAAAGGCTTTTAATATTATAAACATTTCCATCAGAATGTATTAGCATTAATTTTATTCTATTATGATATTAAAAAAGATTAATATTGATAAAGATGTAGGACAAGTTGATTTGATATCCCCCAAATTTTTTACATTATTTGGCAAGAATGTTTTATAAATTAAAATTGGTTGTTAAAAAAATAAAAATTGAGGTTATTTAAATTATTTATATTTTGTTAATGGACTTGTTTTTGCAAATAATGTTTCAGCGTTTCACGGAAATGTTGCCAGAGTTATTATGTGAAGGCAAGAAAATGGAAATAAAGATAAATACTGAAAAGTCTAAAGTAATGTTAAATGGTGTTCACAGAAATTAAAATAAATAGTGATAAAAATGAAATAGGAGTTAACAATGGCAAATATCTTGAAATAGCAAAACTTTTTCTTCTATTTAAATTCTGCTACATTTTTGATTATATGATTGACACAGAAAAAAGCATAATGAATGAAAGTAATCATAGAATTAATCTTAAATGGAGTTTTATCAGTAGAAATTATATAT
>JAQFVV010009629.1:0-11085 GCA_028023455.1 Epiperipatus broadwayi | reverse complement strand
TATTGGAGGGTGGTTATTCCTTCTTGCTTAGTAGGTAAGCTCATATACTATGTCCATTGCCAATACGGTCACTATGGGACTCAAAAGATAGAACCTGTGAAAAGCATCATTTTTATTTTAGTAAAATGAGTGAAACTATTGCCAAAAGGATTAGAGAATGTGAAATGTCTTAAGACTAAATTTAAAAACAAATCGTATGTTGCGACACTTCAACCTATATTGCCCAGTCAAACAAATGAGTTGTTGGCACTGGATTTTTATGGGCCACTTCCACCATTCAACAGCCAAAAGTTCATTCTTATAATGTTTTATGTTTTTACTAAGTATGTTTCAGCCTACCTGGTCCCTAAGCACTTAGAAGCCTTCCAAATTCCTCTAGTGGGTAAACCAGCATCCGTCCTAACAGACCATGGTACAGCATTTATTTCAGGTTCTTGGAGAAAGTGGTGTAAGAAACAATATAAGGCATGTTATGTGCTCTATATGCAATCCCCAATCCAACCCCAGTAAAAGGGTCATGTGCAAATTAAGATTATTTACAGTGTATCTGGAACAGGATCACAAACAGTGGGTTCACAAAATATCTCTAAGTGATTCATTATTTTAATGTAACCATAAATGAATTCGAGAGGTCTCCAATTTGGTTGCATTTTGGTAAACCAGAACCTTTACTTATTAAAATCCCTCCACTTATTATTAGAGGATGTTATTTTATATGACCAAACCATAGCTAGAGCCATTCTTAAAAAGATGGGTCACAAACGCATTTAGTAATCCTCAGAAACAGGTGTTTAGAAAGTTTTTCAATCTCTATGAAGACTTCTATGAAATTGTAAAGCAGGTGGGAGAGAATGCATTTCTAATCTCTACCCCTGTTGGAATAAGAGGAACCTAAAATGCCAGAAGTTTATTACCTTACCCCAAAAGGAAATGAACTCTCATTGAAAAAAAATTTTTTTTGATAAAAAACATTTAGGAACATGTTTTTCTTGGCATGTTTATTTTCACTTGTTGATAGTTTAAAGATAGTAAAATTTAAGTTTATTTTACTTTTATTTTTCTGTGAGGGGGATTGTAACCATGTGGTAGGTCACATGCTTTGATTAATACACATTAACAGTGCATTATATAATAATTAACCAATGAAAAAAATAAAAGTTAAAATAAAATAACTACAGACTTAAATGCTATATTATTTAATCTATAAATAAAATGGTATCAATTAATAAGCAAGATTTCATATAGGTAAATTTAAAGTTATCTAATAAAAGGTATTAATAAATGATATAAAACATATATTTAGCGAGTACTTAATTAAATGTGCATTTATAAAGAGTAAAAGAAAGGGAAGAGAGCTGGCTGAATGAATATTTTAATTGTTAGTACTGAAAATTGATTGGGTTACTAAATTGCTAATAAGTTAAATTATTTCATTTGATCACATTTATAATTTATACTTGTTAATTATCAAAGTGATTCAGTAGTATTTAGTTATTCTTTCTTTAGGTTTATTATTAAAATAGGCTTGTCTTAAATAAAGTTAGTTTCATACTCTTATGTGTATGTGCACGCATGGATTTACATGTTGACTTTTAAATCTTTCAATTTAGTCATTAAAATATTTAATTTATTTATTAAACTTTAAAAGTAAAATATACAACAAAACAATTAAATTTATTATTTTAAACTTCTGGTACTGAAATGAAACTAAAATGTTATTGGATTTAAAATATGACAATTATTAACTTATTATATTTATTTTCTGTTTATTATTTAAAAAAAAACTTTATACATGTTAATTAATTGGTTTGTTATTGATTTTGAATTCATTTTCTTTTTGATATTGAAGAAAAAGAGCAGGGAACTGATTTTTTTTTACTTGGATCATGGACGCTGTTCTGGAAAGAAAAAAAAGTGTAATTTTCTTAATTTTCATTTATTTAAACAAATGTAGCTTATATTTTTTTTGGAAAGTCTTAATACAGAATGGACTGCTGAAGGCCAAATTAAGGTATCAAGATTTATGCTTTCTTTAAACTAAACTGTCCAAAATTTCATATTATGTGCCAAGATAATACTTCTGATTTATTATTTAACTTCAAAAATTTTCAACAAGTGGAAATGTTAATTTTAACTGAGATCATATGGAATATTATAAATAATCATTTTATGATAATAAATCGTATTTTTTGTGGTGGAAAATTCAAAACAAAGTTTTTTTAAAAAAGGAAGAAAAATTGAGAACTGTTCAAAACTAAAATATTCCAATGTTTTGGTATAATTATTAACTTTTAAAACAAATGTTTTTTTTTTTAAAAAATCATACAATAGTGCTTTATGAAAGTCAATTTTATTAATTAAAATAGACATCTTTTATTTTTATGGTGGAAATGTTCAGAATAATCGTCTGCTTCTTCAGAGAGTGGAAAAACTTTTACCAAAATATTTTCCAGTGAAACCACATATAATTAGAATTCCACATTGAATAATAATTGTACTCAATGTGTTATATTTTAAAACTAGCTAGTTAATGTTAAATTGTGTCTTTGTATAATGGATTCATACATGTTTATGTTTAAAGTAAAATATTGTATTCCTGTACTTGTCTTCTATCATAGTGAAAGTTGTAGCTGCTTGTTTGTTTTTTTTTTAAAAAAATTGGTTTGAAAAATATAAATATGTCGATATTATGCACACAGCTAACGACATGGAACATTGCACTGTAGACAATTTGCCTACTGCTGAAAAAGTTTTAATAATGAACTGAATTTATCAGTTATTTTGCTTTAAAAAAAATGGTAACATAAGTTATATATTTTTTATGCTTTATTTTATGTGATATATGTGAAGGAATCTTACTTTATTATCTGAAACTGTCTCAAGGAGTTTGCAATAAAGTGTGTAGATATTTTATTACACACAGGTAAATTTGATAGTACTGTTGAAGTGGTTAATTGAAAATTGCCTATCTTTTTGTAATTTTAAGGGCAAACAACCATTACATGTGTTTATCAGAAGTTTAATATTTGCTTAATATCATTTGTAACAGAAATTAGATTTTGAATTTGTCTGAGAACAAATTTATTTCATTAACAATTTAATTAATATTTATTGTGGTAGTCTGTCCACATAATTTCATATATATTTATTATGCTCATTGTTCGTGTGTGTATTCCTTATCTTATTCAAATATTTTCTATGCTCTTATAATATGTAGTCGTTTTGACAAATATTTTCTTGCGGCATTCGGATATTGTTTAATGTTGATACAAGCTATTAATTTTTATTATTAGTAATAAATTTGTATCTTGCCATTGTGAGAAGTAGTTATGCTTTATAGCTCTAGACTTATCAGATAGTATACTATTTATTATGTTTGTGGGATGGAGATGCTCTCCCAATATTACATGCACTTGCCATGAGAGGACAATGTTTTTCAAGATATTTTCATATATAATTTAGACAGATCCCATGGAGAGGATCATTTGTCTTTGGTGTTTTCCTTTTCCTTAGGTGGTGAGACGGTATCCACACCTACCCTTATGCTTGAGAAATAGGAACAGGAGCCACCATTATTATAGCCATGTTGTCTTGCTTTGAGGAGCTTATTTAGTGATGTTATCCCTCATGTACTATTTGAAAGATTAGATTGTCCACCATAGGTATAGACTATTGTATTTATAAAAGTTATGGCAATGATATCTGGTTGTTGAGGTAGTCATTTCCATAGATGCATTTAGTAATTGTCAGTGCTTTGATTGATTATAACAATATCTGTATTGTGCTTCTGTGCTTTGCCAGAAGTATACAAGTAAATCCACAAGATTTTATTGTCATCAGATTAAAGCATAGCATGATGAGAATACACAGACACAATGCTTTTATATACATCATATGGAGAAATTCGCCAAGGGGTTTTGTAAGTTTCATAAAATCTATAAATTTAATATTGTGTGGACATTAAATAAATTAACTATCAAGGTATCTATGACTTCAGATGAATGCTTTTTAATTATCATTTAATTTTTCTAGATTAACATAGTGCTAGGCAATAATCACTTGGGATGTGATGATGACTGTTATCATCATCATATTAGCCATCTAATTTAAAAGCAGCAATAGGTTACATTGAACTTAATTTCTTATTTTTGTTATTATTGTTTTAATAGAGAGATATCATAAATGAGCTCTTGACTATATGGAAATGTTAATTAGCATATGGTGCAAGCTGGCCAACCATTATAATTATTATTTTCAATTGCATTAAACGTTTGTTTAATGCCTTGTTTTAGCTAAAATAAATTATGATGTTTTAAATAAATATTTTAGCAAATAATCATCATGATTTATGGTCATAAATTATATTTTACAATTTTAAAACTAGGCAACTAAGAGAAGAATAAGCTTTGAATAAAATTGATCTTTAGTTAGTTATCGTTCAAAGTCAAAAGTAAATTACATCTAGTAGCTACGATATCCAAACTGTCATTGGATTAGTGTGCCTACCTGTATTCCTACTCATTTCCATAAATTGTGTAACTACAAATAGTCAATCTCCTATATGTCTAACTGATCTAAAACTTCCTTGAATTTCCTCCACTACATCATTTTCATCCATCCATTTTGCAAGCCTTCCAGCCACCATATATGAGAAAACTTTATATAAACAAGATCATCTCTTCCTCAATGTGATTAGGAGAATAAAAGAGACAAAACCTTGGCCACAAAATTCCTTTATGAGGAGACATGGAAGCTTTTTAATATACCACCTCAATAGTCTAGATCAAATGGTCTTGTATGCATCTTCATAGGAAGGTGGACTTTGTTCAAAACTAGATGATAAATTTACATTTTACTCATAGATATTATGAATTCAGGATAGATTTGTTCTGATTGCTTTTGCATTGAAGAATTTTATTTTAGAAACCTTTTGATACACTACATGGAATAGACTAGATCAAATGGATTTGTATATATCATCATAGGGAAAATAGCCTTTGTATAAGGACTAGATGATCAATTTACTATTTATTCAAAGATATAATGTATTCAATATAATCATGTAACAATTGTTTTGCACGAATAAATTTGTTTTAGAATAAACCTGATGTTACCGCTAGTGGTCCAGTTTCTAATTGTTTAGCTTTCTATGATCGTTACCCTTTCCTTTAAATAGTAATCTTACTCTTGTATTACACCAACTACCCAGAAAAACTCTCTTCTGTGCAATCTTATTAAAACATGATAATACCTTTACTTTTGCACTATGCCCTAAATTTCATTACAATATCTGTTGGCCATCCATCTAAACTTCTTGACTTTCCACTTTTCAATTTCTTCCCTGCCTCATTTAATTAAATTTCTGTAAACATAATATTCCCATCACTAAATGCTTTCATGCTTTCTCACATCTAACATCTTTTCTATATCCATTACATACCTATATAAGATACTCTCTAGAGCTACATTGTACTTCCTCATCATCTAATAACACTATCTCTCTCTGCCCTATATTTCACTTATTAATGTAATTCAAAATTTTTTTATTCCCATCTCTTCCACTTTTATTAATAACATCCAACAATTTACTATTCAATTTCACTCTCTCTATATAATTATCTATTTTAGCTGACTTTTTCTTTCCTATGTACTTTTCCCATTTATCATTAATATCTTATTCACTTTCTTTGTTCTTAATAGCACACTTATTTTCTCTACATGTTTTTTCCCTCTCTGTTACACTTTTACTAATTTTTTTATTACTTTTATTCTTCTGAATATTCTCATCTAAAACCCTATTTGTCACTTTTTCTATTCATCACACCAATCCTTATACTCATCCCTATTTTATACTCATCCAACATAGACTTATCATTTCACTCTCCATCCAATCTTTCAGTATTGTTTCCACTTTTATTTCTATTCTCCGTCACATTACTAACCATTTTTATTACAAAGAAGTTACGATCACTATTACACACTCTCTCTTCATTATCAAACACCTTCATTTTCCGTACTAGATTCATACTCTCCTTCTCTACAAGTACATAATCTATTGTGTGGAATATACTATTTCTAGACTCTGTGTATTGTCCCTCATAGATTTCTGATGCTCAAATTGACTCTCTGAAAAATTTTCTTCAAACGTCCATTTTTATTATCTACATCATCAATTCCTTCAATATGCTCATTCATAACCCTCATAACATTATTCTCTCCCCTTTTTCTTTAAAACTCTGTATATCCTTAACTAGGCATTCATATGTGCTACTGTTCCACTCTATTATAGTTTGACTATAGCCACTATCCAATCTTGTCTTCTTAACCTTATCTCAAACAATAAATGTTCTTGACATTTAAAGTATTTAAATATTTTTTTGATATAACACCTATACCATCACCCTTTTTTCTGTTTATACCCTGCCATACCAAATCTTCCAGAATAGGTTTTTCTTCTCTTAGATGTGTTCCCACTACTGCTAATACTTCAAGCTCTTCATTTTTGGTTGTTTTGTTTAATTCCGAGCCACTTTTCTGGTTTCCTACCAACATGCATATTCAAATGCCCAATTTTAACAATTTCTTCTTTCCAACAACTCCTTTACAAATTCTTTGATTCTTTCTTTTCCATTTTGTTTATAAATAACTTGCATACCATTAATTTTACAGTCCCATTCCCTCTCCACATCTATACTTATATCTAAATCAACTATCATTGCTTATTTCTTACAATGTGTTCATTCATCTTCTTTTTGATAATAGTCGAATTTAAAACCCACCCCCCTTTATAACTTTCCCAAATTATATTCTTTGTAAATCAGACTCCGTAAAACTTCACTTCTTTGTTTTCCTAAGTGCAATCTGTCTTTACTATATAACTCCCTCTTTCTAATAAAATCAATCTCACACATCCACAAACATAACATCATTCCTCTCACACAATTTTTTCAATCTCTCATTTATAGAACATGTTCTATCTAACATATACCTTTTGTCAAATCTTGGTAGTAATCCAACCATTCCTATTCTTCCTTTAATCTTACTCAAATTCCTAATCAATTCTATATCCTTATCCATTACTCCCTCTGATGGCTCTGACAAATTATTAGTCCCTACCATACCATACATATCTCTACTCCCTTGTTTTTTTACTTTATCTGTTACATCCCTAATTCTAGCTCCAGGCAAACATACTCTACATGCCTTCTTTAATTTTCCACTTTATCCAATTAACTATAACTCTTCTATCTACTGGACATTATTTACAATAAATTGCACTTCTTTTAAACATACACATATAATAATCAAAGAAATAAATAAATTTAACATATTTTACACCTTACATATACATACAATTTACAATATTCATTTACAGAAACTAAATCTAAATATATATATATATTCTATATCTCTTAAAAATGTTATTTACAACCATTTCTTATACTTTCCAATATTTAATAAAGCTCATTTTCCATCTAATTTTTCTGGATCTTTTATTACATTTACACATTTGTCCAAGTTTTCTTGAGTACACAATAGGTTTCATAATATATTCTTTTGCAGTAATCGTTCACATATTTTATAACATTTATATTTTCTTCCTTTGCCTTATTAATAATGCTTCATAAATAATATACACCCATTCTTTTTTTTCTCATGTGTCACAGCATCAGCCAGGAAGTCAACCCGCTAATCCAGGACAACTGCATGTAAAGCAGCTGCCGCTGACCTCTCGACCACCAATGCTTGACTAAATAATATACACCCATTCTTCTGATAAAATATTACTTATTTTTAATTTTTCTATAACAATATCAATACTATTCTTTCTAAGCATACTTTCATATATCTTTTCGATATCAAATGATGCTATCGTTCCATTTCAAAATTTTTAATAAATTTTCCAAATCCTATTACCGATACAATTATTCTATATACTACTTCACAAAATAAATCGTTAGTATATAATTACTAAAATTTCTCTTAGTGGCATACTTGCTTTATGAGTCTTTACTTTTCCAAACATACATGAATGTTCAAATCGTGATTGGTATAAATTCTTATATTTTTTCTAATTAATTCATTCTTTCATTGTCATATAATTTAATAACACTTTATATATTGCTTTAATTCCTTTACGAAAATCATTGCTGAGTTTTTTATACCCTTCTTTATCCATATCTTAATATATTTTCCACTCATAGTCTGATCCATTTAAAATTATGGGACTGTCCTATTACCCAGAGCTGGCTGCATGATGGTGTTGTTGATATGCGAAAACACAGAAATATAACAGTACCAGGCTGGTTTGCTTTTTATTTTAACTAAATACTTATCTCCTGTTCTATTTTTGTTATTAAGTAAAAAATTACCTCTTTTCTCCGAAATGAAAAAATAAATAAATTCCATGGATCTATTTATTGATTTGAAACAATTGTTGTTATAAACAAGACACATTTCTTTTCAACGACTTCAAAAACATGGAGGGGGGATGGGAGCGAATCAACTTCCAAACAACAAGAAGAAACAATTTACCGCAGGAAAAAAGATCTACATTGGACTTGTCTCCTTTTTTCTGGTAAGACTCATGTTTGATAAGATGGGGTGGAAGACGTATTCCCCATTGTGAAGACATCGCCACATAAAAAGTACAAATCTTGAACCTTTATTCTCACTTGCAATTATTAATTTTTCCATTCTTATTTTAGCAATAATTTTTTGCATAACACACTTTTCCTTACAATACTATTAAATTTTGACTATAATTCAGTCTTTAAGTCATTTTTTACATTTGCTGCTTCCACACATACTATTATTTATTGTTGAATGTCTGTAATTGCAAATGGAATATAATTAACTCCTTTGTTTAAAATTCTTAACTGTTTATTATCAAAATCACTATTGGACAAATTTATAAAATTATAATCCTCTTCTACATTCCAATTATTTACTTCATTAACATTATCCTTTTCTTCATTACATTATAACTCCTTTTCCATTTATTATCATATTTTTCAAAAGTTTATTCTTTAAATAATTATTATGAATCATTAACATATTTTTTATATATATAAATATACTTTCTGATATATTCTTCTTTAATACATAATTTATTCTATTATATTTCTTAATACAATAATTTATTTCCCCATATTTTTCCTTCAAAAACCAATTTAAAACTGTTATTCGAAGTTTATTGTACAATCCTATGTTCTTATTGATTTTTACATTACTAATTTTAAATTTACACGACAGAGGCAGCATTTTATTATCCTTACTTTGATTCAAAAATGATAACTGATATTTCAATTCCTCAATTCTTCTCTGAACATTCCATATTGTTTTCTATTAAAATCCACCTCTTCCAATTTTAAATGTAAAATTGTCCATATACTACTTGAATCATATTTCTCAATACTGAAATCTTGTATAATAACGTTCAAAAAACTTTAAAATGCCAATACATAAAAACTAAATTACTATAATGGTCAAATATCCAATATAATTTAATTGACCATAATGTTGTTATAAATGCATAAATAAATAATCAGTCAAAACAAGATTGAAATAAACAACTATTAATGTATGAGTTTTATCATTTTTTACTTATGAATCTTAAACGTGACCAATTACCAGAAGAGCAAAAGAGAAATCTCAGACAATTAATCAGAATGCGAAGATGAATATTAGGAATAACAAGAAATGATGGAAAACAAAATGAGTGACAGAACAAAGTCATTACTCATGCTGAGCTGGATATATGGTAGAAAAATGTAAGTAATAATAGATTAACAGCTAAAATAGGATTTCAATAGATTGTAAAAATGGATAGATGAAATAATAAAAGTTTGCTGGTATGATTTGGAGAGAAAGAGGATCTGAATCAAAGAAAAGAATTAAACTTGAAAAGATCATTTGATAATGAACCAGTAATGTTTGAACATGATAATAATAAATGAACCTAAAGTTAATCCTAAAATCAGTAGAATTATTTGTCATGATATTCTTACTAAAATAATGCTGTATTTCTGTTTTTAGATTTTATTTGAATATAATGTTTGTGTTTGATAAGAATGCTTAGCATCAAAAGTATATTATGGTTGTATTTAATTTTCTGAATATTTTCTTGAAGTAAGTAGAGGTATTGGTGTAGCATTTACCTTATTTCAAAATGATAAAAACATTTTCAGATGGTTGTGTTTCAAAGGAATGCCGTTTCAAACTGATTAAGTATATGACAAGACTCCTCTCTTAATTTTTTAATCCTGTAGTGATTTAGATTTTTTTGATAATGTGGCAGAATAATAAATGAGATTAAAAATTGTGGTAAACAATGCTTTTACAATTTATCAATGCTTCAATTAATTCCAAATATAAATTAAAGCCAATAATTCTTTACTTAAATATAGAAGTATATGTGCACACAAGATTTCAACTTTAATATCACTTGGATTGGATCAATAGTGCTTAAATAAAAAAGATGTCATTTAATTTAACAATACCACCAGTTGTCTCATGAAAAATTGTCAAAATACTCTTCTTGTGAGGATTGTTATAAATTATTTTAGCAATGTAAAAAATGAAATGAAAATCTTAATGGATTACACTGAAGATTAACACCGTTTCAACTTATTTAAAATGAAGATGGTAATCGTCTATTTACTATCATTATCATTTTTGAACACAGCAGCAAAATATGAATTCTACATTTAAATTATTGCGTTTATATATAAAACTCATGAAACACAATTATAGACTGAATGTTGTTTTAGTTTTTTAATTAAGAATCTTACATTACAATATATGATAGCTAAATTACTGTAAGTATGTAAAAAGATCATTACCTAGTCATCAGTGCATGTGAATGACACAATTCACATGAATGTATTAAGTTAATCAATCGCAAGATTATCAGAATCCATTTTCTTCAGGCAAAATCTTGGAAAGATACACTTATGTGTGCACTATTCAATCATTATTAGACTTTAATCTGTATTACGTCACTTTTGCATCTAAAATAATGGAGTGGGACCCTTTTACATAAAATCGTCATTTTATTCCTGAAATGCTAAGACTTATTATTCC
>JAQFVV010009628.1:0-11090 GCA_028023455.1 Epiperipatus broadwayi | reverse complement strand
ATTCAAAACAAAACAACACTCTCCATATAGTAGTGCCATCTTGTGCTAACAAGAGCAATCCAATGAATGCCAGAAGGCTTGTGCATAAAATCCCTATCTAATGCCTACTCATCCAATATCCCCAGACTAGTTTCTGGCTTGTGGCCTTCATCAGTGATGAGTAGGCATTAGATAGGGATTTTATGCACAAGCCTTCTGGCATTCATTGATTGCTCTTGTTAGCACAAGATGGCACTACTATATGGAGAGTGTTGTTTTGTTTTGAATTGTTTAATAACAATTATTGTGCTAGTATGAGATAGTGATCATGTGATGTTTAGTAATAATTATAACTGCAATTTTTTTCTAATGGCCATTTCAGTTCGAATCCAGATGTAATAAAACTCCCATTTCTTTAGAGATTGCTTATTTTGAGACCAATCCCTAAATCTATAAAACAACATCACTAAAAACACCACCGATATAAATACAAAATTATGTTTTAACTATTCATCTGTGAATAAACAACTGCATATAAAAACTCACCATCACACAATCTAATCCTCAGCAATCATACAAAAAAAGGACTAACTATGAAGAAATGAATCCAATTAATACATTTCTATTATTAACTCAAAACTAATAATAATTATGTACTCTCTTTATGTAATACTTGGAAATTTTATATTATGGTTTTATTTTTACTGACAATTTCTAAATCAAAAAAAAAAAAACATTTTTTTTTTACAAAAAAAAAAACTTTAATTAATATGTATATTAAAGAAAACAAAGTGCATTTTGATTTTAACTCTTAGCTAGAATATTTGTCAAAGCTCAACAGAAAATAAGTGATTGCTTTGTTTTTTGTTTTTTTGTTTTTTTAACAAAACCATTTACTTAATGAAGTTTGATTGGAATACAGGCATTCTTATACTTGGAAGTTAATTGTAAATATAGGGGATTTGAACTCAGACTTTCAAGCAAACTTCAACTATCCACACTATCTCATACTATTGGTACCTATGATCACACACATGTAGAAAAAATAAATAATCACCAATATACATATTTCATGCTAAACCAGAACTCATCACTTGGTTAAAATCTCAAACTTAAAATGATCATGACAAAGTCTAACAGATTTTGTAAACCAAAACATTCACTTTATAAAGTTTATTAAAAATAAATATATTAAAATAAGCTTAAAATATGTTAGGATAAAATCTAAACAGTTTTTTTTTTTTTTTCTGTAAACAAAAACTTACAAACCCAAAGTCCCTTAACCCTAGTTCAATTTCTTCAAGATGGCAAGAATTAAAAGTTAGGACATTTCAAGAACATAGTTATATTTCCAGATTAACTGACCTAATATTTATTACAACTCGAATTTCCAATGGAGTTTGTTTTAATTTATTTAAGAAGGTACTAGGGTATGTACATCCATTAACTCGTTGCATTTTATTGATGCTTATGAAGCAAATAACTAAAGGTCAGATCAGGAATTATGTTTTCCCATCACCTAATTAATTTATTATATGAATTTTTCCCAGGCTTAACTATTAAACAAACGTTTTGGCAAAGGTAATTTATACACTTCTCTAAACTTAATAATAAAATCTAATAAACTAAAATTAAGAATATACAATGAAAAGTTGATATCAAAGCAGTGCATATCTGCATGTACATATGCTTGCTTCATGTTTTGCTAAAACTTTAAACTATTTTCCAGTATATGTAATATATTTCTGTATATCCGCATGCATGTGTTTGTACAATTTATATATTTTTAAAAGTTAAGAGTTATTCTCTGGATCATGCCCCATTTTCAGCTAAAAAAGTATTTTATTAGAAAAAAGTGTGATCAATTAAGCAATGTAAGAGTAAGATATTTCATATAATGGGAGGTAAGAAAAGTAATGGAAACAAGCCATTACTAAAATATGTAAGGGCCTTATTTTCCTACCTAAAGAGACAATCAGAGGGAAAGAGTAAACAATCAATCACGTTTTAATTTTCTCACACATTTTAAGATATAAACTGCAAGAGTTAAAACAAAGATGAGAAAATCCATACGGCTGCATAAAAATTGAGGAAGCAAAATTTGGATGGAACATCAATTAAAGAAACAGTAAAATAAACCCATCAAGAAACTCACCTTGTACACCCCCAGGTGAATAAGAATAATATATGTGGGAAATGGGCATTGTTTAATATAGTGGCTTATGTTTTGAGAGTTTGGACTTATATTTTAAAGAAATTATTATTCTCACATATTCTAAAGATTCTACATTCTACCTGTGAACTCTCTTTTATTATATGAAAAATGAAACTAATATCTACCATCATGTGAGATTAGTCAGCCAACCATTTCCACTGCCATCAGGAAGAGTGGAAGTCCCAGAAGTTCCATCATGTCATCAAGATCTATCCACCTCGTCCTGCAATTCCCCAAAGCCAAGAAACATTTAGCTAATCTGCAAAGAAGGAACTCCAAACATGTCCATCATTTAGCTGGTAATATGTTTAACTAACTTTTAAAAGCAATGTAACTGTAACTCAGATTATTAGCATATTTTTAATTTATGCAATATGCTTTGTTAATTCCATTGGTTTTAAATAATTAACAAAGTAAATTTTGATTAATATTTCATTCTTTTTTTAACTCATGTTTATTTGAAAGATGGAGGCAGTTAAATTTAAAATAGCAAACTCAACATTCCCCTGGAATAAAGTGAGTTGAGAAGATCCTAAGTTTAAAACTATAAAATCTCAAAATAACAAAATATATTTAAATGAATTTCTTTCTTATTACTATTACTCTCCATCATGACAAGTAGAAGTTATAGTTAAATTCTTCAGAATTATTTCAAATTGTTAAAGAATGGCAAATGCTTTTTAATAATCTATTATATATGTAAATTTTTATGAACCATGTTGCCTAGTAATATTTAACTCAGCCCCTACATATAAAAAATCATTTTATATCAGAAATTATATGATCATATATATATATATATATATATATATATATATATATATATATATATATATATATATATATATATATATATATATATATATATATATATATATATATATATACATATATATATATATATATTGCCTGTTTCTATAGGTCAGAAATAGTCAATTATAGTAAATTACTAAAAAAAATTTAAATTTTAGAATATGTTCTTTTGATATGTTAATTATATTTTGTTAATTATGTTATAAAGTACAATTTGAAGCTAAAGAAAATATGCAGTATATAAAATTATAGCGAATCATTAAAAAATAGTTATATAAAGCTTTAAATATTGTTGCATGTGGTTGCAAAAGCTGGCTATATTAAATAACACAGCTATAAATATTTAAAGGTATATTCGAATGTTAAATTTTAATAGTTTTAAACTTATAGAAGTAAATGTTATATTTAAATTTATAAAATCATATTTAATAATAACAATTAAAATCATATATTTTTAAAAAAAGTAAGCTTTATGACAGTGAAATTGTATTTAGTTGCATATTTTTTAAATTATTCTTACAAATTTTTATAATTATATTATTTAATATAATAAGTGTAGCAAGTTTATAAATCCAGACAGAGAAATAGATTGAAAATCGTCTGTCTCAAATTTTATTAATCATGTGACTTATGTAATATAGAGTTGCACACACATGCTTGTTTGTATTTAAATTAACAAAGTTTGAAATATTTTAAAAAAGTTATATTATAGAGTTGAATAGAATTATTGCCTATCATAAAAACAAATAAAAGAAAATATTAAGTTAACTGCCGTTATAACATGTTTAAACAATGCAATAAAGACGAGTACAGTTAATAAAAAAGTTAATATTTTTGTTTAAATAAAAATAGATAAATTGAATATTAAGAATGGAAAAGATTATTAAAATTATTTTAAAAGTTATTTTAAATGTTCAAATAATTTTGATAAAGTAATAATTGATTTAAAAGTTATATTTTAAATAATATTTGTAAGTTATATTACATCATAAATTTTTATTTTAAAATTTAATTCTGCAAGTTTGCAATATATGCAAATTTGATCTCAAACTAAAAGTGAGAATCAACCAATCAAATGATGTATTCTCTGGAATATAAATACGAATTGCATGGGGGGTATTGGGGGAGTTTAATAATGTGTTAGTGGTAATTAATAACATACTAAGGTAGCTGAATAATATTGAGGTAATTATACTTTAAAATTTTATTATTTAGTCAATTTATAGTACTCTCTTATACTTCATTTATCGTAACTAATAGGATACTTTTATATAGTTTTAAAAGAGAGTTTAAAATATATTTTGGGAACTTCGTGAAAATGATTGGCTAATTTTAAAAGTTTATTTACCAGGGTTATTTTATCTAAGTTTAACCTAGAATTTCACAATGAAAAATTGATATACTATGGAATAAAATGCATATAAATTATAATAATATAAATATGCATAGAATGTTTATTGATAGTATTTTATTAATGCTTCACTGGAGAACTGTTTTAGTACATAAAAACCATAGAACAGACATTATACTGATGCAATGGAAAGCTATTTGCCGTCTAAATAAAAATTGAGATGTATTATTATTTATAAGCTTATTCAAGAGTTTTAAAAAAGAATAAGATACTTATATCTTATGAATTATTTATAGAATATCATAATGAAAGGAATAAAATGTTTAGTCCTTTTTGAAGGAAACATTTTTTTAAAAAATTTTTTGCAAGAATTAAAGAAAGAGCTTACAGAGAAGATTTTATTAAAGCCTTGTGGTATATAAAACTTCTTGTTTCAGAAGTGTTTAAAAAAATGCCTTTACAAATATTTGTTTTAAAGAACTTTATTAAGAATGAAAACCTATATAAAAGTGAACATATAATTGAATAAAAGATGGATCCATGGAAATACAAATAGTATGTAAAAGTTTACCGAATATTTTAAAATTAAATTAGATGGATGGATGCATCTGATACACCAGCAGAGAATATGGAAGAAACTTCACGGGATTAATTTAACGTTATGATTTTTAATAATTATTATTCTGAACAGTAAAACCTATGATTATTTTTCTTATAAACTTTACTAAAATGGATTAATAATTATTTTTATTTTTAAACTTTAACGCGCTTTGAAGAGAACATTGTAAAAAACTCTACAGAAAAGAATAAACATTTTGGACTTATCATGAACTATTGTCAAGTGCATACGTAATTATAGTTTTGATTTATTTTATTAACTTAATTTAAATGTAAATTTTGTTTATATAAGATTAGGAAAACATAAAACATTAATTTGTTAATAACATAAAAATTTTATAATATAATAATCTAATAATTTAGATAAGAATATTTTAGATAAAGTGTATGGATGTATATTTTCTTTATGTATGCAGTTCTCGGTATCTAGTGGATGAAGGAAGCCTACTGAACATGATGACCAGATAAAGGTTATTTGGTAATGATAATGAATATTAATAATTTATAGTGTATATTCTTTGTTTTCTTTTAGATCATCTATGAATAGTAAGAATGGAGTGTAAATGTTTTAATTATATGTAACACATTTTTATACAACATTTTAAAACATTATGAGATTAGAATAGATTTGAAAATATGCATACAATAATTTTTATATTAGTGATATAATTCAACATAGTAACAAATATTTATGTGATTCTTTTAAAACTTTTATGTTATTGGATATTCAAATATTATCTGACTAGATTGTATATGATTAAACATACAGAATAATGAAGTAAGCAAACTTTTCTTGTGGAATGGCTAGATTGTTTTAAAATTATCAGTGAATTTTATTTATTGTTTTTGTAAATGCAGATAGTTATTTTATCGATGTAAGATGTGGAAAATCTTTAGAAATACTAATGAGATAGTGGCTTGGAAGTACTTGAGTAGACAGGAAACCAAGATGATGTTTTTTAAAAAAAAAAATAGGATGTGATAGGGAATATGAATAATACTTATAGTCTTTGTGTAGATATCAGCATAGTTAACAAAGGCCTATGACTGATACATATTTTATTTGGACAGTGTTTACATTCTTTAGATATTTGATGTTTTAAATAAAGCTGAAGGAATAGCTTTAACATCGTTTATATATTGGAGGATATTAGACAGGCAAAGGTCATACCTCCATTTCTTGTTAATGCACTGTGCAATGATTTTGAGATATCTTATGAGTTATACTATAGCTTTCTTCCTTAAATCCTATGCATCTGTTTCGCTATCTTTATTTCATGTAACTGCATCATTCAGTAAGATATTTTGAGAAGAAATGGTAAATAATTTAGAGCTTAGGTTATGCTATCGTTTTGTATGAGATTGGTTTATTTGATTAGAAGAAATAGAATTTTATAACTTGAAATTGAAGGTCCAGTGAATCCTAAAGGAAAGAAAAGAATCATAGAATATATTTTTGAATTTATTAACTTAGAATAAATTTTATGAACCTGAGATTTTATAAAGCTAAAGTATTATGAATAGAAGATTAAGATTTAATTATTAGTTTAATCTTAGTGAGTAGGATTTATTAAAGTTATAAGAATACTATAAGTTTATTTATTTGAAGTAGTAATAGGGAGAATAGTGTTCTTATGCCATTGAGGTAGTATCCTGTAGGATATTGGCTCAATGTAATCTATCTTGTCACCTGTATTTTCCCTTCCAAGTCTCATGAAAATATTAAATATGTATTAAATTTATTTTTATAAACTGAACCTTATTCGTATTTTAAGTTTGAGCTAGGGAAACATTTTATTTTAATGCCGAATATTTTATTTATTAATTATTAACTGAGCTAGAACCCATTTTATTTTATATAAGATATTATTCTGAAATGAAGGTACAAAAGGCATGGTTAGAATATATACATATATATATATTGAACCGTGTTCGAATATGTGGATTCGAAACACCGGTCTCTTAGGCAGAGAAGAACATACTCGGAGAGTATGTATGCCCAAACGATAGCTATAAAGTATATAACTAGTGTTACATTTCCAGGACATAGCTTCTTCTCGGCTGTTGAGTTCAACACCAAGTTCAAAGCACTTTTTTTTGTTTGTGTATAAACACGGGCACCAGCTGCTTATTCTAAAAGAATACTAAAAGAATAGACAACGCACTTTGAAGAGTGGCCACTAACTCAACGCCTAAATCCACAACTAGCTCAGTTGTTTGTAATCACTAATAGATTATACTTAATTAGTGATTTAAAAGAATTAATAAAAGAATTTGTTAAAAAGAATTTATAAAAGAATTGATAAAAGAATTTGGTAAAAAGAATTGACCGACAAATAAAGTTTAATTTTAAAGATAATTTATTAACTAACATTTATTTACTAAATTTAAACATTTTATAATTCTAATAAAACACACACATATTTTTAATTAACATTTCTAAATAGTCTAAATATTCCTATAGATTCAATAACAGAACACTCTAATTTAACTAATAAATATTGATATAATGATCACGCACATATTAACTTATGCACCCACATAATAATGATAATAAAGGACTACATAGCATTTGAAATTTAATCACACACATATCAATAGTTCATTTATGTATGATATTGAGTTCATATAATTAGACTCTTGGAGGATTTGCACGAATTAATGAAATGCAATGGCTATTACAGTATAAACAAAAATAAGCAAATGTTTTACCTAGGATTTTGAACGTAGATTTAACACTTTGTTTCCTTCTTGTTTGTTGTTTCTTCCAGTATGAATGTTTCCAGTATGAATGTTTCCAGCCAGCTGGGACGTTTCATTGCTGAGTTTCCTGATTTTCACGATTATTACCATCGGAGACAAATAGATACTGACGGAGATTTTCTAAGATGTTAAGCTGACATTATTTCACGGGCAGATCTGCTGTTTTCTCAGACATCTGGGCTGGAGATAAACGTGCATTCCCAAGATCTTCTCAACACTGCATTTTGTTTGTTAACTGCTCAATTAATTTCTGAACTGCACTCACTCAATTAATTTGTGGAACTGACCACTGTCCGATAAAAAGAGTCTATTTATATCTGCAACATGTTGTCGAAATATTCCCGGCAAAGATCTGTTGTCGAATTGATAATCATTTGATAAACGTGTGTTGAAAGATTGCTTAATTAGTAATAGCCATGCAGAGATGTTTTATATTTTAATTAATAACCATTGCCATGTTTTTTAATAATAATCTTCTTTAACTTTATAATAACATTGATTCTATTGTTGACAATGGCACATATATACGCACAAATATTAGTTTTAACATTATTTTTTCTTTAATTAAACTTGAATGAAAAGAGATTTGTATGTTTTTTTCTCATATGTCATAGCATCGGCCGGGACACGAACCCACAACCATCTGCAACCAACTACTTGCTTGCAAGGCGGATGCGATGACCTCTCGGCTGTTTTAACTTTTTAAATTATATTTTTACAAATTCTAATAAAAACTATTTATTTCCTTTTGTAAACCTTTAGTTTCATTTCTCAAACCAAGACTCCCCCTCCCCCCTTTTGATTAATCAATTGTAGCTTTTTTTTATTTCAAAAACTAACGCTAGAAAACTATTTAATTCTTATCTTTTCGAAAACAAGCTGCAATAAACTCAACATTTAATTTTATGTTTCTCTTTAACGAAAAATTGTTTTAATAATATAATTTTAGATAAAATTATATGTGCCTATATCAATATAGGTACTATATATATATATATATATATATATATATATATATATATATATATATATATATATATATATTGTCATATCCAACATCCTACTTCACATAGTGTAATAATAATAATCCATTTTATTGTTAAAGTTTATTTTATAAGAAAAAAGTAATATCAATGATTCCTCATTATTATAATAAAGGATTTATTGCATGAAGGTAATACTTGTAATTTATATAAATTTGTGTGCCACATTGCCCATATACATTATATAATGTCTGTAAAATAAAGCACAATTGCTATATGGATAGTGTAATAAAAAACTAATTAAGCTATCAGTTATATTATGCGTGATTAATTCTCCCATATATTAAAGACTGTAACATTAAAATTTTAAGTTAAGCTTTATTAATAAATGTATTGTGAATGGGTTTTTATTTCTATCCAAACTATATATATATATATATATGATTAACAATGGATACGTATTATTAAAACAAATTTTGTAGTGTTTATTACTTTGGGTGGAAGGTATATAAAGTTATTACTTATTGTTCTTATAATTGGTGTTCCTGATCTCCATATTTCATTGTCATGGTTTATTATTATTATCAACTTCATTACCTCTGCTCTGTTGGCATGGTATACTTATCATATATGGTCAAACTGTGTAATGGCAGAAAAATGTCATATGTCAAGGTTCCTAATTCAAGCATTTAGCACTAATCTAGGTTCTGCATGAAGCTGGAGACTCTTTGTGACCTTCAAATCCTAGATTTTAACACATTCTCATTTTCTCCATTGGCATGCACTCTCAGTTAGAAGCAGATGCACTTCTGCAGCCAGGGACATCCATCATTTATTGTGAATCATGCCGCCTGATCACTAACTTGATGTTTATTCTTATTATTATTCACTATTACCATTGACAACAGTTTGATAAGGGAAGTACTGCAATATTCTTAAATGATTTATTTGTTTAACCTTCGTCTATGCATGAGTAATCCTAAGCAAGCTTAAAATTAAACCTATCCACAATGGCCCCTTTTATATGATATAACAAAATTAGTATTTCAAACTCCTAATGGCTGATAGCAAGCTATAAATATTAATTATGAATTAATAGGGCACATGCTATAATATGTAAACTGCCATTCTCTTCATTTATAAGATGTAAAAAGACAGTAGAATCTTTTATTTAACAAATGTGTAACCTACTTAATCACTAATCCTTTTCTATAATAAACATTTCCTATAACCATTAAATACGAGTATGTAATTTATGTATTGGAACCATAGTATAATTATGTAGATTTAAGTATAGTATTAAGTTATTAAATTATTGCATCCCCAGCTTTGTACCTGATCTATAGAGTTACATGTAAGCTCATGCTCTGTGAAATTATTAAAGTATAGATTAATCAAATCCATAAGTAAACCTTTATGTAATAAGGTAACTAAAGTATATTTATGATTATGAGTGCTAGTGTAGATAAGCTCCTGAGTCAATAAAAGAATCCTTAGGAAGAGTCTCTGTTCAAACCCTGAGCTATATCATGCTGTGTAATGTCTAGGGTGTTAATTATGTGAGAGAGACTAGGACACCCAGATATGGGTCTAAACTAGTGCATGGGGTAGCCCTGTGTATGTTGGTTGAGAATCCCTGCTTGGTCTTTCCATCTTTTTAACTGATTATACAATATTGACCATTACAATATTAATGTTAAATATTTTATTAAGACAAAACATTTAAATGAGAATTATTAAAAAAAGAACATACACACACTCATCCAGATAATAATGTTAATCAAATAATTAATTAGTTCCTATTTAATTGTCTTTTTAAGTTCTAGAAAGCAATTCATGGATAAAATAACTATTTATTAGTATTCAGAATTCATAGTTAAAAAGTTTATAGCTAAGTTTAGTTTGCAAACATTGAACTAGATAAAGTTAGGGTATGAATATTAACTTAATGGTAAGTTCCATGGATTTAAATAAATCATAGATTATTGTATCATATATGTACTTTAGATATAACACTCATTAGAATTTCTTCTATCAACATTTTCACATCACTGGACTGTTTTATGGTTAGAGTTGAAAACTTTTTGGAGACCTCTCTTTATGACAAAAGATATGCAAAACCATAAAACAATACAATACTATATTAAATCCAAAATTTTACCAAAATCCTTACACAACCATGGTTTCATCTACTACAAATAGACCTTTTCAATATATAATTTGGTTTATAAGAATAGTCATTTGTTAGGTGGAAGTAAGGTTGCATGGAAGAAAAGTTCTGATTTGAATTCATTACTTAATGGTTCAAAACAGTCTATTGATAGTAGGTCTATTCCTGGTATTGTTTATAAGATTCCATGTAGTTGTG
>JAQFVV010009627.1:0-11096 GCA_028023455.1 Epiperipatus broadwayi | reverse complement strand
CTTTATAATAACATAATATCTTAATTTATTAAATTCTCATATTTAGAGTGAAATCTTTATAATTTTTATATACAGTTGCATTTGGCTTCTTCCTTTAAATAAAGATAAACTTCGTCCTTGTCATCATTACTATCAGAAATAAAGCATTAATGTAACAACTATTTCAACAAATCTGTTGCTCTAAATACTCATTAATTAACTCATTACATTTATCATAATTATATTTTATTGACAGTGTAGACGTGTTTGTATAATCATTTTATTATAGTTACATTATGAATATTAGCTGTCTTAGATACCTGCTCCCAATTTATTTTTAGTACTAAGAATTCGAGCCTTTCATATTTTAGTTAGAACTAACTGTTAACTTTTGCTTAGTTTTTAAGCTAAAGTTTTTAAAAGAAGATCTAACTTCTACACTAAAAACATTTATTCACTTCATCCTAAAATATAACAATTTTTGTTTTAAATTTTTCAAATCTTTTATCAAGTTAAGATTGAGAAACTTTAATATTGACTTTCTTCAAACCATTTACTTGCAATTTTTTTATCTAGATAGAAACCTGAAAAGTAATATATATATATATATATATATATATATATATATATATTGAAGCAGTCGGATCTGAGTTCAATCCTAGCTTCATGACCTCTAGCCATAAGCCCACTTCAAACCTTAGTACTAACCTTAAATTTCCGATGCAATGGGGCTTTATACATTCAATCCATGCTAATTTCCATAAAGAATAACTTATTTCATAAATGTGTATTCAAATATTTAGTTTCAGATTTAAATTGATTAATTTTATTAATAAATTCATGATAGAATTATTCATGAATTTATATGTATTATAACTGTGTGTATTGTGCGTATATATTTGTAAATATTTAAATATATATAATTGTTTGAAAGTTTCATTTCATCGGGAATGTTTGATTTTATTTTTAAATAATTGGTTAAAGTTTTATTGATTAAAAGCTACATTCTTTCGATAAGCTTTCAGATTTTCCCTTTCCAAAAACATCAGTTAAAGTTTTATTAATTAGAAAATGAATTCAAGTTAATGAGGTTGAAAGCCTTATCGAAGGAATGTATCTAAAAACAACCAGTAAATCTAAAAACATTGATAATGAAAGAAGTGCTAGCCTGAAGGCATCAGAGGACAGATATATAGCTCTGAAAAGTTTGGAGAAAGAGAAGCCATCTTTGTTGTAGAGAAGTGCATTCAACTCTATGCATTTTTAAATTATAAAATTAAATAGTGTTTTGGTCATGGTAAAAAGCTAAAATGTCAGCAATCTGGCTATGGTTCCTGAAGTCCCCTAACAATTTTCAATGAGGCTTCTGAATCTTTTCTGGAACAATCATGCTGCTAAAATTGTGAAAATTCATTAAAATACTGTTCAAGTAATCGACCAAATGTGTGCCTATGTTTTTTTACCAACTCAGATGTGTAACCTAAGAACCAGTCCCGGAAGAAATGGGTAATATGTTTTCATAATGAACCTTAAACTTTCTGGCCAATTTCGAACTTTACTTTATACTGCCTTTTAGAGCTCTTTTATTCTTTAATGTAACAATCTTTTTAAAACCTTTTATTCATGCTACTGTAAATTTATATCGTACTTCTCGCAACCTCTAGTCTTTAAACTTACTCTTTTCTTACTTGGTGGTTCATTTACTATATTATATATATATTTATCATGTGATTTATTAATGTCATTTATTTTTAATTATATGCCAATAATCTTTCGACTCGATGATCTTTTTTGTTTCTGTTGCCTTGAGCACATAATAATATATTAATTCTAATAGTAATTCTTGCCCATTAGAACTAGATTTACCATTCTATCAATTATCGAGTCGAAAGAGATTATTAAATGTGTGTGTTATTTTTATAATTGGCTAATAATAAATTATTAGCTCCGTTTTTAATCTATGCCCCAGCTATTTTTTGTATTCACTAATATGTATTTATTCATATCTAATCTTAAAATGTTTTTATTGCAAAAGGGCCGATAACAGATCAATTTTTTTCTAATTCAACTGTGTTATTTAAGATTCAGGAAGGGCATGATGATTGGGGTATAATTAATTTGATTTACAAATACTTTAAAATAGTTTTCATTTGACTTTAATTAATTGATCATGTCATCATGTAGAGCATTCTATATGGGTTTTAGTATTCAAACAAGGACTATCAAGTCATCATCTTCAAACATTGCTGACATAGGGCAATCTTTTGCTCCGTTAGACTGGTCGGTGATCATATTTCTGTTATTTTAAATTATCGAGGAAGAAAGCACTTCCTCTCCTGTTCATATTAGTCAAAGGGCATAAGACTTGTCAGACGCAAGCCACCATAGGACTTTGATTACAGACTAGCTATTATCTTTCAATTTCATTTTATAGCTCATAATTCGTCAGCACCGTTACCTCTCTGTTCCAGTAAAACCTGCTCTAATGCTCATAATTCATGATGAAGTGATTTCAATGAAAGTCGAACAAATTATCAGTTATATTTAATTAAATAAGTTTTCCAACAAAGATTAAAGTTATGCCCGAAAATACGTATCTTGCTCACCCTGAATGGATTTGCAAATGTGAAAATAAATATCACATTCTTTCGTAGAAAATTAAAGTAATAATTCCCTTTACTAATGAATACCTTTATCTGCCTTTTATTTATTGTTGGAAGCATAGACATAGACTTTCAAATATTGCATAATATTCGTTGGCATATAATAAGGACTGCCACTTGTATTACAATTATAAACTTTGTTTAAGGACTAGAATTAATTAATTTAATCTTCATTTAAAATTCAAACAAAACAAATTATTATTATTAAATATTTTCTAAACACACTTGGTTTCTTAGTTCTTAATTCTTTTATGATTATTTTAATGTTAATACTCGCTGTCTGTGTTGGCAACCTGAACATATACATATGATTCGATTTAAAATTATTTTAGTCAGTTTATTATCAGATATTAATGTCAGTTCAGGGGTTGCTGATCCTCACCAACCATATGAGCTAGTTTCTTGGCGCATAGCAATGTGCTGTCAATTTAGATTTCTACTAATCTGAGCTGTTGAGTTGGGATTGAATTCAGTTTGGTTCAGCTGTGTTTGGATCCGACTTGAAGTTTAGGTTGTGGGTTTTTCGACTGGTACAATATATATATACACCTGGGTCTCATTTTATTTGATATATAGGTTCCTCAGAAAACTGGCGCAAAAGAAATCGCACAAAAATAGACATAACTTACATTGAAAAAAGAGGATATGACTGTGATTTTTTGAAAATTGCATAAAAGCAAATCACCAATGTAAAATTACTTTAAAATTTGCACACAAAAAAATAAGGAAATAAAATATGACTAATAAAAAATTTCAAATTTGAAAAAAATTGATACAAGACAAACTTTTTTTAACTATAATATTTAATTTTATTCAAAACAATAAATTTTTATCCATAATTTACAGTAAAGTACTGTAATTTACATTTTTATACACGTTTTAATCATTATTGCTATTTGCCGATAAACAGGTTTGTTTGCAAACTGGTAAAAAATTAGATTCTTCACAAGAGAAAATACAACTAGCACCAACTTCACTCTCATGTTGTGTTAATGGTTTTCTGGTGACAACAAAGTTAGTAATTAATTTTTGAGATGATGATTTTATTAATTGTTTATGAAGCTCACGATATTCAGACATACAACTATTTAGCTCTCAATGGAATTTAAGAGCACATTCGTGATTAGTGTCATTAAAAAGAAAATAATTTTCCAATTGATTAGAAAGTTGAAAACCTCAAATCATTTTTGCAGTCAAAGGAACAAGTTCCACTTCTGTTTCATTATCTTTTTCTACATTTTCTTCTGTATCTAAACTTATTGCAATAATATCAGTGTCATTTAAGACATTATCCTCAAGCAATTCATCATATCATTCTGGCTAAAGAAATCAAAACCTTCTCCACCAATATCATGTGCCAAAGTAATTATTTTATCTTATAATTCCAATGTTTGAATAATTGCACTGCTTTGAAGACATGTAGGCCAAACCTTTTTCCAACAGGCATTTAAAGTGCATGGTTTTATTTGAGTAACTGCAAATGCAACGAGATTTACACAGTCAAAGATTGTGAATTTTTTCCAAGCATCAGTTATGGCTATTGATTCATTTTCTAGTTTATCTAATATAAATTGAAAAGTGTGTTTACCTTAATATTGTTTAAAACTGCAATTATACTTTGATATAATGGCTGAATAATGCTTGTTGTATTAGGTGGAAAAAACATAACGTTTACATTTGGATGTTCTAAATGTGGATTACCTGGTGCATTGTCAACAAGTAATAGAATTTTGCAATCAAGATCTTTTTACTTCATATCTGTTTCCACTTCTAGTAAAAAAACAATTATTAAACCAGTCAGTAAATATTGCAGTTGTCACCCAAGCCTTTGTATTACCCATCCAGTGTGCCTGCAGTTGTTTTTTATTTTTACCTTTTAATGCATGTGGTCTGAAAGATCAGTTTACCATGACAGGTTTCAGCATCCAATCTCCCGATGCATTGTTACAAAGCAGCAATGTTATTTGATATTTGCTTGCTTTAAACCCACTGGAATTTTCTCTGACTTTGCAATATAAGTTCAACTAGGCATTTTTTTAGAATAGTCCAGGTTCATCAGCATTAAATACTTTGCATGGGCAATATCCACCACATTCAATAACTTTTGCTAATTCTTCAGAAAAATTTTTGGAAACTTTTTCTTCTGCCCCATAACCTCACACATAACATTCACAATATGTAGTGCATTCCTTTTTAAAAACCTGGTTAACCATCCTTTGATAGCCAAAAATTTCTTATTAGTCCAAGAAGCAGAAGTAGTTCGTTCAGATATGTTTATTTGTTCATAAAACTGAAGAGCTTTTCATCAAATTAAATAACTTCTTAAAGGAATTATTCTTTGAGATAGTTCTTCAATCCAGATTATAAGTGCTCATTCCATTTTTTTAATAAATTATCTCTTGAATATCGTGATAATTTGCATTTAATTTTGTACCAAAAATGACAGATTTTCTTATTGAATCTTCATTTTTTTAATTGTTCTAATAGTAGACTCACTCAAACTAAAATGTTTTCCAATCACTGTCAATCCTTCCCCAGTTTCTAAGCAATCTAAAATAGAAATTCATTTTCTTGGATGATTTTTCCTCTCCATTAGGGTAAACTAAAAGTTAAAAAAATAAGAACTTAGACTTATGATAATAAAAAGACATTTATTAACAACTGCTGGAAAAAATTTAATAAAAACTAACAACTAAAAATTAAATTCCTATTTTTGTCTTTAATTTTTTAATTTTCAATTCCATTTAAAACTCAAATGTTGTTTCACATCACATTAATTTCCGGTTGCCTTAAGTAATTTTAAATTGTTAATTGCAATTAAAAATCAGATTTTAATTTTTAATTGTCAAATTGAATTGGGCCCACTGCTATTACTCACCTTTTAAAAATAATCTTGCTGACACTAAATGATTAATCATTGATTACATTCTTTTTTAAATGGCAAAAAGAGAATGTGATTTAAAATGCAAAATTAACACGCACAATGTTTGAACAAATTTACATTCTAATCATGTAAAATTTAATGTGTGTATACATAAAATGTGAAAATCATGATTTTAGTTTCATTATTGCATAAAATCTTACTATTATAAAGTGCTGAAAATATTGAAATTACTAAGATAAAAGTCAAATTCCAATAATGTGCTATTCCAGTCAATATGACATAAGTGCACAAAATTTATTATTTAAATAATAGTCCATTATCGGAGTTCGACTTCCAAAGAAACATGAATCATGTAACTTCAAAATCTTGTTAAATAAATCTGCGTAAAATGAGACCCAGGTATATATAGAATACAATCCCCACACATATGTATTATTAAATCAAGAAAAAATGTCTTTGTATATATATATATATATATATATATATATATATATATATATATATATATATATATATATAACATGAACTGGAACTAACAAAATGTACTTCAAACCCAGTCCAGCCTGAGATTTAGGTCAAGAAACAGCCTGGATTCGAACCCACTCTTTAAGCCCTAGACCTAACACCTAATGAATAACATATTAGTGATGGCACATGAGAGTTAATCTTAATCCAGCCCAACTAGCAAAGCTGAGCAAAACAATGAGACATCTATTAACTATGACTAAACTAAAATAAACATAAGCATGGCTGTAATATGTGGAAGTGAAAGAAAAGGAATTTGAACTACTCAAATAAATTAGACAATAAAATGTACTTTAATATACTGACAAATTATTATACATTTATCAATTAATTATATACATTAATGTGTGCATGAATGAGCAAGTGGTCTACCAAGCAATAGAGGATTACATAGTGTCATTCACGCTATTATTTCTCATATGCTCTTTATTAGCTAAAAAGTATATTATAAATAAGCACACGTCTTTGGTGGGTCTAATATTAAAATGCCAATTAGTTATTAGAAAGAAGTTACATAAAATTGCTATTAACGCTTTGGATTATGTTTCTGAAACATGGTGACTAAACATTATATATGGGAGCATTTTGAGATTCATTATACATATAAAATAAATTATTTTCATGCCACTACGGTCCTGAAAATAAATAAAATACATTTGAAAACATTTGATTATATTTGAATTTATGACAAAATATTTAATGAAAAATTATTTTAACAATACTAAGACGAACACTTTATTTTTCCCAAGGCATATAGATACTCTTAAATATAGAAAAAAGTTACGATGGTAGGATTGTATGATAAGATTGAAATAACATTAGTAATTAATCTAGCTATTAATATTTGGAATTGATATATATATATATATATATATATATATATATATATATATATATATATATATATATATATATATATATATATATATATATATATATATATATATATATATATATATATTGAGCAGAGTGCATTTTAATATTAGAGCATTAAATGTGGGTCATGAAGCAAAATAATTACTAATACAAATAAGTATGCGGTGCTGACATAATAGCCTAAAATAACAGGAAAGTTGATGCTTCTGGATGAAAAATAAAGTGGATAGGCATGCCGTGGTCATCATCGACATGCAGGCCTTTGATACAAAGAAAGTGGATAGGCATAGCATGTTCCAGACTTAGGGGTCACTACCAGAGGCCTTTTTATACAAAAAAGCAGATATACATAGCATGTGCCAAACTTATGGATCCCCACCAGAGGCATTTGATACAGAATAAATGTGGATATAACAAGAAATTTATAGGTTCAATCTTGTCGTAACCCCCAGATTAGAAGACTAAAAACATGTAATATACAAAGATATGCTAAGTGTCAGTAAAGCAGACATTGAATGCTATAACTTAGACAATGAATACACTATGCTACTATAATATATATATATATATATATATATATATATATATTATAGTAGCATATATATATATATATATATATATATATATAGAGAGAGAGAGAGAGAGAGAGAGAGAGAGAGAGAGAGAGAGAGAGAGAGAGAGAGAGAGAGAGAGAGAGAGAGAGAGAGAGAGAGAGAGAAAGAAGATTTTGTTTAATCAAATATACATAAAGATTTTATTTAGTAAAAGAAACATTAATATTTATCCCCATCCCTTTTCCGATATTTAAAAGATTTCAATCCCACCTTCATGATTTTTATAATAACTGAAATATTTAAATACTGTTTTTGATATTTTAAGAGTATGAAAAATGAAGTAAGATTAGCAGTTATATAGAAAAAAAATTATAAGTCAGCCTTTCAGAATTTAATAAATAATTATAAAATAAAGGTTTCAGAGCATTAATTAGCTTGAGGTCTGGATTTTCTCTGGGTAGAAAATCCAGAGTTAAACAAATATATATTTTTTTATATTAAAAATGACACTAAAATGTTGATTTGTAAAAACAATCTGGTGAACATATTAATTTATAATGCACTATATATGTATATTTAAAGGGGATGTTAATAACCTTTTCATGAAGGTTTAGTTAAAAAATGATAGAAAAGATTTTTAGAAATTAAGCTCACCAGATTGTGAGATTGGGAATTTAATAATAATACGAGTATACATATAAAATGAAGTAATAAATAACTATAAATAATTAACCGCACTAAAGTTAAAAAAAGTTGAGCATACGATATAGGAATAAATTTATAAAAATCATTTAAGAGCAATTTATATATTTATATATTTAAATATCAAAATAAGGTAAAGTTAAATAACACATTAGAAAAAATCTTCACAGATGAGTTAGGCTAAATTTAGTTTGAGGTGACAGCTTGCAAAGTTATCTTGCAATTTTAAGTGTCCAATTTAGTACTGCACATGTATGGCAATTGGAAAAAGTTCTTCAGTGGCAACAAGCTTCTATTAGCATTCTAAAGTTCCTTCTTTAGGGTTTTATTTTTTTCAAGGCAGCAGTTAGATGGTATATTAGAAGGAAAAATGACATACCCAGGACAGCAGGAAGGTGGATTTACAACTACATCATTTTAAGTTTCAGGTGACATGTAATATCTTAACAATCAGTTCTGTTAATAGTAGGTCATCTCATCTGTGACTCAAAATTTTGTCATTTTATAGTTTTTTTTTTATCGGTTGTTTATGAAGATGCAACAGTAAGATACCGTCCAAAAATAAATTCAAATCTATTTCCAGATTAGAAATAGATTTGACAACATGTTTTTAACAAAAATATCTCTAATCTTAATCCCCTTTTAAGTAAAACTTTAATTAAATATACCTACATCAGATTAAAACAATAGTGCTTCGACTCCAAAATAATTTTTAGACAATTACTGCAGCGTCTTCCATATTGGATTCTATAAAAATATATAGTTTTATAGAAAAAGTACTTTAAAAAGAAAAAGTTTAAAAATGACATGTAATAAAATATTTACAAAAAAATCAATCTTTTGTTAGTAATTTTGCTCATATATATATATATATATATATATATATATATATATATATATATATATATATATATATATATATATATATATATATATGAATCACACCTATAATACTTTAATAAAAAAGAACTAATAATTAATAATAGAATTAATAATCATAAATATTGAATGTTAAACTATAAATTTAGCCACGCATTCCAAATATATACATAAAAAATATATATACGAAAAAAGGAGCCGGGATGGGATATAAAGGTTTGAATGCTGGTTAGTAGGTAGAAACATGAAGCACAATCTTAAGCTAAGATTGACTGCTTCAATATATATATATATATATATATATATATATGGTAAAAATGGGAGAAAATATTGAATAAGTATTAAATGAGTTTTTTTTTGTAATTGGAATATTTCATTTTAAACCAGCTTATCTTAAATAGTTAGGATCATATGAACTTAATTCTCTTATTTAGATACATATATAGTATTTTCTATTTATATATTATTTTGATAAATATAACAATTGAAGTCAATTTGAATATCAAAAATTTGTTTTATTAAAAAAAAGATATCTTAATAAAATGAATTATATAATATTTTGCTTTATTATTATTATTATTATTATTATTATTATTATTATTATTATTATTATTATTATTATTATTATTATTATTATTATTATTATTATTATTATTAGTAGTAGTAGTAGTAGTAGTAGTAGCAGCATCAGTAGTAGCAGTAGTAGTAGCAGTCATAGTAGTAGTAGTAGTAGTAGTAGTAGTGGTGGTGGTGGTGTTGTGAGTGGGGGTGGTGGTGGTTTGTGGTAATAGTAATAGAAGTAGTAGTAGTGGTGTGGTA
Organism: Epiperipatus broadwayi; assembly: GCA_028023455.1. Taxonomy (NCBI): domain Eukaryota; kingdom Metazoa; phylum Onychophora; class Udeonychophora; order Euonychophora; family Peripatidae; genus Epiperipatus; species Epiperipatus broadwayi. Next base: position 1,215 of record JAQFVV010009627.1, on the reverse strand, counting down.
GTGTTGGTGGTAGTAGTAATAGTAGTAGTGGTGTTTGTTTTGGTGGTGTTGTTAGTGGTTGTGGTGGTGGTTGTTGTAGTAGTAGTAGTAGTAGTATTGGTGAGGTGGTGGTGCTGGTGGTGGTAGTAGTAGTAGTAGTAGTATTGGTGGTGCTGGTGCTGGTGGTGGTGGTAGTAGTAGTAGTAGTAATAATAATTATATTAGTAATAGTAGTAGTAGTAGTAGTAGTGGTGGTGGTGATGGTGGTGGTGGTGTTGAGGGTGGTGGTCATTGTGGTGTTAGTAGTAGTAGTAGTAATAGTAGCAGTAGTGGTGGTTGTAGTTGTTGAGGGTGGTGGTGATGGTGTTGTTGGGGGTGGTGGTGGTAGTAGTCATAATAGTATTAGTGATAGTGGTGGTGGTGGTGTTAGTGATATTGGTATTGGTAGTGCTGGTGGTAATAGTAGTAGTAGTAGAAGTAGTAGTATAAGTAGTAGTGGTATTAGTAGTAGTAGTAGTAGTATTAGTAGTAGTAATAGTAGTAGTAGTAGCAGCAATTGCAGTAGTAGTAGCAGTAGCAGTAGTAGTAGTAGTAGTAGTAGTAGTAATAGTAATAGTAGTAGTATTGGTGGTGGTGGGGTTGTGTGTGGGGGTAGTGGTGGTAGTAGTAGTAGTAGTAGTAGTGGTGGTGGTGGTGGTGGTAGTATTAGTAGTAGTGGTTGTGGTGGTGGAGGTGTTGTGTGTGGGGGTGGTGATGGTGGTAGTTGTAGTGGTAGTGTTGGTGGTGGTGGTAGTAGTAGTAGTAGTGGTGGTGGTGGTGGTGGTGTGTGTGGGGGTGGTGGTGGTGTTGTGTGTGGGTGTGGAGGTGGTGTTGTGTGTGGGAGTGGTGGTGATAGTAGTAGTAGTAGTATCAGTAGTGATAGCAATTGCGGTAATGGTAGCTGTAGTAGTAGTAGTATGAGTAGTAGTAGTAGTAGTAGTGGTAGTAGTAGTGGTAGTAGTAGTAGTAGTATTGGTGGTAGTAGTAGAGTCCAGTAGGTGGTGCTTTTCTTAGTCAGTCAAGTGTTACATCAGCTCATTTTTGAAGAAGAAATTTTCATAGTTTTATGAGAATTGGATAACAAAACATATACCCTTGAATAGAGGAAGTTTTTTTCTATTCAAGGTAAGCTCATTAAGAGCAATTTTCTTATAAAATTGGTAAAAGTATAAGGAATTTTTTGGTGCTGATATAGTA